>JAVQIZ010075676.1:2500-44686 GCA_036023535.2 Galaxias brevipinnis
CATGCTGGGGCTCAGAGGTTTGGTGTGTGTGGGAGTCTTTTCTTTCATCAGTTTAATGATTGCTTTGGCTTCCCACGCGTTGGCGGAACCTTTTGTGCCCTTGTCAGTCAGCGCCTACACGTTCATCCCGAGGGAATAAAATCGGACACGTTATTTTACGACAACAGGCTTTTTTTTGCCTGCGCCAGTCAGACAGGGCCGCCTCAGCACAGCCAGGCCAAGTCCCTCCTATAGCGATATTTCAGCCCACCATCAAATAGTTGGCCTCGACGTGTTTGGAATGGGTTGCTCAGTCCACCGTCAAACCTTTAACAGTGTTGCCACAGCTTCAACGCTTTGAAGGTGCACCTCAAAGTTTGTTGTGGCTGCCTCAAAATTCAACACCTTCTGTTGTTTTGAATCTGGCCGATGGAGAGGGTGTGTCCTCTTTGCTGGATTCCAAGGGACTATGGGATGTATGAACTGTTGGATTCTATCTATAATTAGATTATAGATTAGATTAGATTGGATTAGTATTGGGAATAGTTTTACCACAGCTAATAACTAAACAGCATCTGCATTTCACAGAGCACTAGGAAATCCACTTGTATTTATGGAATTCCTATGGCCTACACTAAATCCCTTTCAGTCAATTGAAAAGGCTGACGCAAAGTGTTTTAGAAGACCAAGCCGATTCGAATGGAATCCTTTCTCACACGCCAAGTAATTCCAAGTTACAGAATAGATAGGCAGACACCAGGTAAGGCAGGGAATCCCCTGAACTGACCGGAGTGGGCCATTTTAGGGATAACAGGCGCAGAGTCACATCTCATTGCTGATCGATATGACTTTTCCTTACGCACACACGCACACACACACAAAAGGATACTGTTACTTTGCCATCTCCATCACCCATTCTCCGTAAGGTGCTGAACCCTCACCCTCCCCACACCATCGCTCATCTTCCCTCTTTTATCACCTTCCACCTCTCCTCACCAATAGTCCACCCTCACCCGGACGGCAACCCCTCACTCTCAATCAGTTTGATGTCCTTCCCTCGCTCCGTCGCCAGGTCTGCTCTCTCGTTCATCACGTCCCTCCTCTCAGTCACCCTGACCCATCCCCCCCCCAGGCCGTTCATATCCCGCTCTCATTCATCACACACTCTCTTCTCTTTTTTTGCATGGGGTCCAGTAATAGCCTCGCGACCTTCTCTGTGACCACTTCAGATCCACCCCCCCTCTCCCTGGATCGAGCCTCATCCCATCCGACTCTCTGTCCATCTATCTTTCGCTCTCGTTCATCATCAACCCCCCTCCCTCTTCTCTGCTCCCCTGTTCCCTCTAGCTGGCAGGAATGGACAGTATGTCTCTGGTCTAATGACAGCTAATTAGCCTGGCCCTGGACTAGAGGCAGATGGGAGGCAGGAGGGAGAGGAGTGAAGGATATCGATGCCTCCTCGGGGTGGGGGGGCAGCTTGCTCGTGACTGCAGAGAGGAAGAGAACGAGAGAGAGAGAGAGAGAGAGAGAGAGAGATAGCTTGGCTACGATCTCAGAGAAGAGTAAAAGAAGGGCAGAGACTGTAAAGTATTGATGCCTTTTTATTGAAGACCTAGGAGCTGGGGAGAATTAGGGGAGGGGCGGCCAGGGAGGATTAGGGAGTCGACCAAAATGAATGATACGCAAAAAGGGGGAGAAATACGGGGTATTGATGCTTTTTCTTGGAAGAGAAAGTAGAGAGGAACGGGGACGCGGGGCGAGCAGAGGAGGGTTTTCCCACTTTGTCGGGGGAACAAATAGCCGAACAAAGACAGAGAGAGCCAGCATCGATAATGAGAGAAAGTATGGGAAAGATTGCAAATCAGAGAGGGAGACCATATGAAAAGAGAGAGAGAGAGAGAGAGAGAAAGAGAGAGAAGACAGAGGAAGAGAGAAACAGACAGACTTAGCCACAAATACAGCAAGCAATGTTCTGCTCTATTACCCCTAGCTATTAGCGTAGAGAAACACCATCTGACCAAGGAGAGACAGCGCCAGAGATCATGTATGTTCCACCTGGGCACACTCGCACGCAGGCACGCATGCACACACACAGTGACACCCACCCCCCCCCACACACACACAAACACAAAGAGACACACCCTGAGACGCACACACAGGAACACGCCAGGAGGAGCAGTAGACCTCTGAATGTAATCGGTGGAGAGGCTTAGCAGCGAGTGGTGGCTAGGACTTAGAGCGTTCGGGTAATTGTATGAGGCATCCTGATTTCAAGGTCTGCCTTGATGTTAGAGACTAAGTGCTTTTCTTGTATACAATAGGATGCAGATGGGATGCATTACGTCGTGCGGTCTGGATTCATGAGCGTTGACAACCAAGTCTTTGTTGCATTATTGCTATATGAGATACGTATGTATTTATGTGGCTGAGAGAGGGGAGCTGGGCTGGGTACCGACAACGGCCAGGCTGAGTGGACATGAGCAGAGTATCCAACGGGGGAAGGTGCTTAGTGAAGAGAAAGGTAGCTCGTCAGCAAAACCGGTTGTATTTTTAGACTTTCCCCCCCGTTTCTCTGCCATGTCCATTGTCTCCTTGTAGGATGAGAGGGAAAACTGGACGGGCTCCAAGTGCTTCCTGCCCTCAAAGTGCATACTCTCACACACACATACACACACACACACATACGTGATATGCACGCAATCACACACACACAGACACACATTCCATCCAGGGGATGAGTATGGAGCAGCCATAGGGGGAGGGAGCATGAGGTAGACCTGGGCCAGACCGCTCAGTCTCTGTCTCTGTCTCTGTGTGGTTCTACGGAGCAGCTGCTCAAGGTGAACATCTAATGAGGCATGTGTGAATATGGCCCTCGCTAAGCCCTGAAGGGACACTCCAGACAAAAAGGAAGAGGAAGCGAGTGAAAGAGAGAGAGAGAACGAGGGAGAGAGAGAGAGCTTGGGGACAGGAGAGAAGGCCGGTTTGCAGACATCAAAAAACAGAGCAAAAAAAAAAGAGACAGAGTAAAGCAGGGAAAGCCAATCCCTTTGTTCTAATATGCAGCGAATTACAAGGTGTAGAGTCAGCGGTCAATTCGCCATGATAGCTTTGGCAGGTGTTCCCCGATCTGGACAGGTGTCAAACCCAAAGGTGCGTGAGGGAGCAGGAGTGGGAAAGTGCACCACTCCCTGGCATGTTCCCGGCTCTTCTGTGTCATTGCCTTAAGGCATAGAGGACATCTGGAGACGTGGCCGTATGTACGGAGAGTTAACCTTCATTGTGAAAGAGGAAGGATGGATGTGTGATATTGATAATGCTGAGTATACCTTAGTGTCATCTACCTTAGTGTCACGGCTATGCTTGCCATAAGCTTCTCAGTTACCCCAGCCTTAAACCAGCCAACCTTGAATTATTAGCGTATCTTTAAGTAAGTCTCCTATACCTTAAAAAGCTATTTCAGATCTAGTATCAGCATAACCTCTCCATACCCTGACCTTAACCCTGAGTGACAAAGGAAACCTAACTGATTTCATATCAGCTTATATGCCAGAGGTGTTCCTGGATGACTGGAATGATTTAAGGGGGTGATGAAACCATTGTAAATCCTCTAAAAATATAAAATATGACTATTTATTTAAAGGAAATATTTGTATTTTGTTGACGCAAATAACCAAGACGCATGGATTTACAGTAACATAAGGAGTTCATGTTTTATGTAAAACCATAAAGTCTGTGTTGAAACATTTGATGTTTATAAGACTTTCATGAGGGCTAGCATGACTCTGCTATTGTTCACATCCAAGGTATATAATACTTTATTTCTATGGAAATATAAATGTCTACTTGTAAACCTAAAAAATAATAATAAAATATCCGATATTTTCAATGCGGTGGTTGTGGATTGATTCAATTTTATGGGTCATTGATACATTGGAAAAAAAAAAAAATGCATTTGTGCAGATGAGTGTAAAACCTTTCATCTTTGTGGATCAATGGAGAGCCGAGAGAAATGGTCAGTGCAAGATTTTAAGGGAGGAACATATTGAGCGTGACTAGGGGAGATTGTGATAGATGCAACTTAGGCCTGGGCTCAAGGCTAGTTTATGAGCCAGAATCATCGGGCAAGGCACATCAATAAAAACATGTCCCCCCAGAGCGCTCAGTGGAACCAAAAGCATAAATTAGGCAGCGCTGGAGAGTGTTTCCGGACTGCAGGTGTTCAGACATCCGCTCTTTCTGTCTCGGGCACAAATACACACACACACACACAGATATTTTATCTTAAAAACAACATGCACTGTTAAATGAATGGAGTACAGAGCTGTGTGTAGAATCTGACGAATCAGCAGCATGCCAGACCGGGTACAACAGATGGGCCTAGCGATGCAACAAAAATGCTGGGTGAGTTTTTGCTATTTTTATTTTGTTTTAACTTCTAGTGGAAACCGCGTCACATAATTTCTGAACTGTTTGACAGACAGAAAGACAGACAGACAACTAGACAAACACAAACACACACACACACACACACACAGAATTTGAGTAGGGATTTTATATCAATCGAAGACTAAGCCTGTCGGAGCTTTCCCCCCTGTGTCTTTATTCCATTGAAGCCCTTAAGTCTCTCTTTGAATCCTCTGGATCCCCCCTCCCTTCCCTCTCCATCACACCACCACCTATGGCAGTCTGGGTTGTCAAAATGGCTAGTGGAGGGAGCCATGCAAAGCCACTGTCAGTTTACCATCACTCTGTCCCATTAAGTTAGACACGGCAGGCTACATAGGTACACTAAATGATTTAGGATCTGTATCAATCACAACCATTGCAGCATTAATCTTTTATAAAAAAAAACAATGTAAATGTCATCAATGTGTGTAACTCACTTGTCTAATACACACATACGTACAACTACACATTTGCCATGATGAGTTTGTCTTGAATTCATAGAGTAATACGTGAAATGGAACATCCTCGACTGAACATCTGTCTTTGACCTATAACGCTTCAATCGTTCCATGAGTGCCTAGGTGCCCCGTTGCATGACCTTCTCCTCAGTGTATTTGCTTCGATACACATTTGACCGTCAGGTCACTGTCACTGTGAGGCTAGGTATCTGTTATTCAATCAACTTTCTAACCTTACCCTGGACAAAACGAACGCACACACATACACACAGTTTAACCTGACAAAAAACTGCTGCATCTCCAATCATCTATCTAGTGTGACACCAAAGAATATATTAGGATGTAGTGATATTTATGCATTTTAAATGAGTATGACAGATTCACAGATTTGGCAACGTCAACTATATCCCTGAAGTGTATTAAAGTACATTGACCGTTTTGGCAGGCCAATAGCTACTGTCAAAATCGTTCCCCATGAAAGAGTTGGCAAAAACACATCTTTATAGTCCACCTTAGATCACAAATGCTCAAAACACTCATTTACTAAAGTTAATCTATACCAAATGTTGACTTTATTTAAGTTGTGTAAGTCTGTGTTTGAAAACTAAGGGCAGGCACTGTATCTTGTGTGAAGGTACCGTGAAGACACTGTTGTGTGTGCGGATTCTGTTGTTTATGCTGATTCTATCTTGAGTAATTTGGCCTTAATGACCCAAACCCAATAACCAGTTTTTTTAACTCAAAGCCCATTCTGTGCTTGAGTTGTCTGTTCATACTGGCTGTCTACATCCCTTTGTTTTTGTCTGGATGCTTGCATCTGTGTGTCTCTCTCTCTGTTAATGGGTGTGAGTGTGAATGTATGTCTACCCCAGTTTTCTAGACTTCAGAGACAGCCAGAGAGGAGAGTTTCTCCTTTGAGGAAAGACTGTGTTAAATAATGCAGGTGGTTAAGTAAGCTTGTCGGGGCGAATTGTGAGAAAAAGTGCTTCACTGAGCTAGTCAGGAGGATGTACGTGTGGGCCTGCCTAATGTGCATTTGTGTGACTGTGAGTTATGTGGTATTAACGGGGGTACATGCTCTGTGAGTGTGTATGGGCCAAGCAATGTGGAAGAGCTCTCTATAGGGTGTGTGTACTATGTATACTATATATACACACATGTAACACTATATATACAGTATATGTATGCTTCAAAGCAGTAACCTCCCCGAGCCAGTGATCACCAGTGTTCCTCCACAATCCGTTTTCGTGTCCTCTGTGGAAAGGTTCCAAACATCCTCATAAGCTAGCTGGACAAGTCAAGGAAACACGACAGGGTGGGGAAGTAGTAGACTATTTGAATGCAGCCTTTTGGCTGAAAGTCAGAATGAGAGCTAACATAACACTGTCTCGAGTTTTACCTTGTGTACATCAGGTCATATCAGGTCCTCTTACTAATCTGGTAACACTCCCCCCCCCCCCCCATCACATAAGCTATTTGGACTCTGGGATGACGCCAAAAATGAGTTGGACAGAGCCTGTTGCTCTGCCTTTCCCCCCACTCCCATTGGGTGCTGATGAAAGAATATGGGATCGCTTCAGGTCCAGGGCCAAAAGGTTAACACTGCTCCTCACAGACCTGCTCACAGCACTTAGCTTGGTCAGCACCATGTCACAACATGAAAGTGTCTAGACTACAGTGTGTCTGTGCAACGTTGTGCTCAGAGTTCTAGGCTCAATCAGTGGGGATTTACTGCCCCCTGTTGCTGTCAACATGGACTGCTTCAACTGACCCGACATCCAAGTACTGGGAGGGAGGTTCTCCAAGAAGAGACAAGCATTCAACGGTATTTCTCAATGATAATTACAGCTTTATTGCGAGTTTTATAACTGCACAGAGTTGAATGGCAGAGTTCAGGCATTCAATATTTACACAGCAAGATAATGAAATGTGTACATTGCATTAAGAAGTAGAAGTAGTTGCACATGACTTAAGTCTGTACGCAATGCCGCATTCCCAAAGCACCTTTGAAAGGAGTCCCTGTTGGTACCAGATTTTCTTCTTACTGGCACTGTACTGTGAGAGTATGACCTAGTTCTATTTCACCTAATCTCCCCACGAGTTGTCGAGAATACACTTGAGAATACATGGAAAACCATGGGGAGGAAAAACGTGAGGTGAAATAGCACGGGACCATTTCGAATGGATACTAGAGACAGAGACGAGGCCAGGGGCCAAAATGCACACGGGTGCTGAGCCGTTGACTAACACTAGTTTCCCACAGAGAGGGAGCATTGGCACCGATTGTCTTGCTTTGAGTTAGTTAAGGCTTAGTGATTTGACGAGCATCGCCTGCTAACATTTTATGTAGCGTCACCTCTTTTAAATCGATATGTATTACATTGTTTTATTTTATTATTAAAAATACAAACTATACATAATTAAGTTCATATTGGTTATGTTAACTAATTGTGCTAACACCAATTTTAGACAAAAAAAATGTAAACAACAACAAGAAAGGACAGACAGGTACATACTTTTTGTAGCGGTAGAATAAACAGAGAGGGTACATGATATGTTCTAGAAAACTGACAGCAGGTGTACATGCGTATAGCTTTGGTGTGCTCCAGAGGCACTTAATGCCTTTCTGTAGGACAAGAAGTCCAGCAGTATTGGTATCGTGAGCTTTGCACTTAAGGTAAAGGGGCTGATCCCGAGCCCATCCAAGCCCAGCATTCCACTACTACTAGTGCTACTAATACTTCACCATCACTGACCTGACACAGTTTAATGCCAGTTGACAGATTTTTGAGATTTCTCTATTAGACACTTTTTGTAGATAGAATATGTGATTGGCTGACCAATATGGAGGCGAATTGAAGTATTTCCACTGGCGGCCACAAGATGGCGTTGTCTTTATTTTTGTTCGCTGTGCGTCCCGGTCTTTGTGTTGGTGCTCAGAAGCCGTAGATGGCATCTCCAGGGGGGCTTATCCCGCCAGGGGTGTTGTCATTGACACTGTCCCAGTCGGGTTCTGTCAGCCAGTCCTGGGGGGTCACCCCAATGTCCAGGACCTGGGGGTTAGTACGCGACACTGCCAGTCTAGAGGGGACGAGAAGAGAAAGGGGTTTAAGTTCAAAGGTTCAAGAGCTTGAAGAGAAGACAATTCCTCAGTATTCTTTGAGGACCGTGTATTTGGATGAATGACATCAGGCTTTACTGGCGGATTAAGGGATTTCCACATTCATAACAATTGGATTACTTTACTGTATTAGTGCGTTTGCTGTAATCTGGTCTAAAAATGTTAATATGATCCTGGTTACGGACAAGCGTATTTCTAGGTGTTGTTCTCGGCCAATCCCTTAGGAGAAAAACCTGCTGACTCAACAAGGTTAAGATGGTGTTTGACCCTGACCCATTATAACTAAACGCAGGAGGATTTGAACCTGCGGCACAAGGATTCTTTGAATGTCCGGTACGACCTCTACGGGATAACGTAAAGACATGCGACTCAGAGGAACTCATATGGTGTGAGGAAACCATTTCCTGGTGTCAAGTTAAACCCAACATCAATGACTTACTTTCCAAGTTAAACAGCTCACCGCAGTCTAGGGATGCAGGGTAGAGCGTTCCTGTTGATTTTCAACTTCATAAGAGATCTAAGGGGACAGTCAGGAAGGGTGGGCAAACACTAACAAGGAGATGACGATGGGCCACGCTCTGTGTAAAGCGCCCTCAAACGAACGCTTGGCTACGGCTTACTGATTTAAAATGGATGCCATGTGACCGAACAAAGAAAGAGCCTGGATCTGCCCTCGGCTTCAGCCAAAGCTTATGGCTTGTCTTGCGTGACTGTGCAAACAAGACATCAATGGTTAACACAAGCAACGCTACTGCAATTTAGCTTTTTGAACGGATATTGTTATCATGAGATCTATGGTAGTGCACTGATATGAGAGTTAATATTATGAATAACACCGTCTCAATGCGTTCTAAGGAGAAGCTTTTCATAATCTGGAAGGAGACCATTGAAACAAGGGAGCTGGTACAATTCAGAGAAATGTGGGTGTTGAACAAACGTAGTTGCTACAGGGATTGTCAATGTGTTAGGGGAATGGATTGTGGTTACACCAGAGGTGACTACACGATAGATAGTGACCGGGCAAGTCGAATCGACGCTACACACACACACACACCCACACATACATTTACCTGGAGGAGATGAGTCATAGCTCTCCAGAGCCAAGCTGGAGACACAAACACAGTGCATTGGAGTGAGTCAGAGTAGCCTAATGGGTGTCAACTGGTTCCTTTGGGGTTTCTACCACGACTCTCCCTTCTCCCATTCTCTCTGCATTACACACCTCCTCCCTCACCCACCTCTCTCTCTCTCTCTCTCGTGAGGACATTAAACTTCTATAGGCCCTTGCACTAAATAATCAACAAGTTGCCATGTAGAGGAACACGGTGGGGGTACCAGCTGGAATCACTCTCAGGGAAATTAGATAGAAGAGCAAAGCAATACATTGATTTATTTAGAGGGGAAGCAGTGGGACAGGACGGAAACATCCTCAGCGGGTTTAAAATTAGAAATCTTTTACGGCGGGCCTCACCTGGAAAAAGCCTCGTCCAATCCGTCCTCAATCTACCCGCCAAAAGGAAAGAGGGAAAAGAAAAACACAGAGTTGAAATGTATCGCGAGACAAATATACTTTTCAAAATGGGGAAAAGTCCAATTTGTATATGTTTCGTGTTCCCTAAATGGTGGACATTGTCTAGCTCTACCCCCCCCCCCATGTTGTCTGACCGTAACGACAGCACAGACGCTCACCCAGACAGCGTTGTCGTTGTCGTTCTCAGGAGGGCTGTGGTTGTCCACCTGACACGACACAACATTGCCATTGGTCTCCAGCATCACGCCCACATGCTCCTCAAAGTCTAACAGGTTCCCCGTGGCAACATCTTAAAAAAGAGAGAGAGAGAGAACAAATCAGCCAGTCAAGTTTAGCCATGTTAGAGTTCTTTTCCCACAGTCAAGTAGTGTATGTCCACTACAGTACAGTCACATTCTTCTCAGAGTCAACCAGGACGTGCCTTGACAACATGGATGTATCCCTTGACGACAAGGGTGATTGTTGTGTGTGTGTGTGTGTGTGTGTGTGTGTGCTAGATCCTAACAATGTGTGTGCTTGTGAGAGACTGCATGAATCCTACCGGTTTCCTTGAGACTGGCCAGGCTGCTGGATCTCTCTGACAGGGAGCTGCTGGTCCCCTCTACCACTGACCCAGACGTCCCCCTCTTCTCTTTCTCTGTACAGGAGGAGAGGACACACACCCTTTAATTGATGTCCTAAACAGGTGAATGACTCACTTTGCCTAATGTAGCCTCACTCCTCTAATAAAGCTCCTGCGTGCAGGAAGTCTGTTTTGGATAAAACAAGTGAAGCTCACAGGCTGTCTGGCCTCCAAACAAAGACTGATAAGAGACACCTCCATAAAGCAACTTGAGTGTGTGTGTGTGTGTGTGTGTGTGTGTGTGCGTGTGTGTGTGTGTGTGACTGTGTGACACCATCTCCATAGCAGCAATGTGTACAGTGTGGCCTGCACTAACCTTCTTTGGAGACCTGCCAGAACTCAAAAGCAACTCTGAAGGCCTGGGCCACAGTCAGGGTCACTGCCTGGGCCTGGGGGAGGGAGAGAGAGGAGGGTTTACATTAGGCTGCACTGCAGGCTCCTGGTCGCTCCAAACAGGACATTACATTCTGTAACAGCCTAAATGCAGTGCTGAACAAGGCTGGGCACAGTCAAAGGTACCCTTAATAAGCGTAATGGTGCACGCTTCTTGACTTCGGGAATGTGGGCCTGGTCAGAAATGAAAAACTGATCATTCAGCCAAGTGGGGACCAGACGCTCAGACCGACACATGACGCTAGCATTTTGTTGGCATGGCAGCGGTTTGCGGCCTGGCCCCCTGAGTTGATGGGCTGTCACAGGACCATTCTCCCTCCTGATGTTCCACAGCGGGAGGAGCCACGGCAGCACAGTCAGAGGTGCAGGGACTGCTGTGACAGAGGACCGGGTCGGTTCAGGACACAGGCGGACCAGGGGAAGAAAGGAGAGACGAGGGGGGAAGGGTGTTCATGTGATTTCCAGAAACACCGGAGAATGAGGAGCGAAGCCCTCTGCAGTTCCCCCTCCTGGGACGGCCAGATGGGAACGAGATAGTGCCATGGTGTCTAAAAAGCTGTGCAACTATTATCATTATCCACAACAGCAACAAACACAAAACGGGATGAATTTATGTCAAACATGCTTTCTGGGCACCTCACTAGAGCTGGAACCATTTGAAAGGCAGAGTGAGGATCAGACCAAATTCATATAATTTTCAATGCTTTTTTTTTCTCCTTCTTGTGCTGTAGGTTTAGGCTTAGTGAAATAATTGAGCTAAACTGCTCTTATCAATGGGGTACCTACCACTTTCCTCTTGGAGCAGAGGTAGGCATGACACTCCAGGGTGCCATTCAAGGTATTCTGGGCAATGTAGGCAAACACCTTAGCATGCAGCTTATCAGCAGTGCAGTAGGATATCCTAGAGGTCAAAGGACAAGCATAGAGCACATATGTTAAGCTATTTGTGAGCATGTATGTTTGCTTAACATACACACAAGCACAGACAGACACACACACACACACACACACACACACACACACACACACACACACACACACACACACACACACACACACACACACCTGTAAATAGAGACGTTTTCAAGGAGTTTGTTGGTCAGGCTGTCGTAAAGAACTATTCCCTTAGGAGAAACAATCAAAGCAACTTTGGGAGGCTTCTTCCCACTGGCTTTAGCCTGAGGACATGGACGAAACAAAATGTGAGGAATGAAGTGAGACTATACAATTCAGAACGGTAAAACCACAACAAACATCCTATTGATTTAAAAAGTGATCACAAACACAGAAGAAAAACAATGAAGGCGCGGCCTGGCACCAAGCCCACATCTCACCGTAGCAACAATCCTCTTAACGGCAGCTGCCGATAGGTCCTCTCCCTTGGGCTGATCCACCAGGGTCATTCCCAGGTGGCGCAGGTTAAAAGTCATGCCCTCCAGGATGGTCTCCCTGGTGTCGGTCCAGTTTTCTGGCAGCTCTTCGGTGAGAGAAACAACATCTACGTTAGGGTGCCATGCGGTGAAGGTTTATTTTACCCCGTCTGTCTGTCTGAACGCTGATGGTTTGTTGGCCACAGTCCATGGTCGGGAGCCATGGAAAATACATCTGACATATGTCAAGCAATATTTTGAAAGTAAACAGGACTACATGGACCTTGTGCAATTTCAGCTGCTGTTTTCTTCTTTTTCCAGAAACTGCTTAGCAAACACAGGATGTGGGTCATAGGCTACGATATAAAAAGTCAATGTTTTGCTTTCTTTAAGCTAACATATAGCTTAGCCCTTGGCAATAAAAGGAGCTGGAAACGTTGAAGTCCGTAACCATGGACTCTGGCACACATTGATAACATTTTCCCAAAGCAAAAAACTGCCCAAAGCAAAACTACATCAAGTACACTCCTTACAAAAAATCCTTCTAGCGCTTGACATTCCGTTAAGACTAAACATTTAAACAAAAGGCCAGAGAAATGGTTGGACGTTCAGAGTTATTACAGGAAGACATCAGAAGGGGTCAGAAAACAGGTGAGAGTCTCGTGAGGGTAGGTCAGGCGCTGCCAGGCCACTGGAGGTTTCCTTATCAGGCCCCCTAATATTGCAGTCTGCCCATGACCCCTAGCCCTGTTGTCGACAGGAGAGTTCACTCTGTTCTGGAGGAGGAACAGATAAGAACAAAACATCCAGAACGTGACTTAGTACTTCACGCTCCCTATTCCCTGAGGACCTACAACATATATTCTACACAGACACGTTCACAGAACGATTAACCAGTGCTGACGTGGTCCAGGTTTTGGTTGACGTGGGACCCCCCAATAACATTTCCAGGAAACCACTTAGCAACTTCCAAGTAAATACAGAGTAGGGGGTTT
The DNA here is from genome assembly GCA_036023535.2 of Galaxias brevipinnis. Taxonomy (NCBI): domain Eukaryota; kingdom Metazoa; phylum Chordata; class Actinopteri; order Galaxiiformes; family Galaxiidae; genus Galaxias; species Galaxias brevipinnis. Next base: position 15,419 of record JAVQIZ010075676.1, read on the forward strand.
GGGTTCAAGGTTCGGTGGTGATGAGGACACAGAGAGAGAAGCAGCTGTGTGCTACTAAACACGTGCAGGGCGATCCCTTCCAAGTACAGACGAGCCAACCGATCCCATCGACGTCACATCCTGTCGGCATGGCCACATGCTGACCATCAAACCAACTCCTACCAAACCAAACGACGCTCAAAGTGTGACTGGATCATGAACGGTGGGATGGGGAAAAGAGAAGCGCAGCAGTGAAGGGCCGAAGGACACAAGACAGACCAACAGAGAAGAGACTGAATGGCTAGATCCAAAGTGATCCATCAAATCAAAGGGTGATGGCTGAGAGTCCACGGCCTTCTGACAATAATGTGACAACACCAGGCAAACGATGCCATGAAAAGGCTGCACTGACAGGCGACTCACGTCTTGGCTAATCGGTGTGTCAACACGAAATCACCGTAGAAACCAGCGTTTGGGCCACGTTTCAGCAGGGCACACACTGACCAAGACTCGGTGTAATAGTTGGAGTAATTCAGTCTGACTCCTGCTGGTCTTACAGGACTTGAGTTGCAGGGAAAGTATAAGTTTGTGAGCCTTTATGTATTGGAGATCACAAGAGGAATTGGGATGGAGTGTACATTCAGTCACAGAAAATAGAAAAAAAAGTGGTTACTGGAGTTTATTGCCTGCTCTCAGCAGACAACTAGATAAACAAACATCACTGAGGCAAACATGTACCACTAAATTCACAGAATATCCTAAAGGGGCAGCAGGATAAGTCAACATTCATTTAAAATTTTCCCACACCCACTCTGGGTTCAAAGATGAGAAGACAAGGACACGACAGAGTGTGTGTGTGTGTGTGTGTGTGTGTGTGTGTGTGTGCATGTATAAATATAGATAAATAAATAAATAAGTAAATAAATAAGTAAATAAATAAATAAATAAATAAATAAATAAATAAATAAATAGCACACATTTTATAGATGGAAAAAAAGGCAACTAGATCTTACCCAACATCAGAGTGCATAACTTAGTGTGTGCAATAATGCTAGCATTGACTTTGCCTTTGCCTTTAGTCACCCTTAGCAACAGTTACAAGGGGATACATCCATGGTGAACCATCTTTGAACAATGTAACATTCTGTCGTGCCAAATGTCAGGACACGGACAAAGTGTCCAGGCCTGGTACAAGACTAAAGATCTCATTGAACTTTTCTTCATTTCATTCAGGGAAGGACTAGACTTAATCCATGTCTGGGAGTGAGGCCCAGTGGTACTTTGAGCACTGCTATTGTCCAAATACTATGGGCTCTCCTGACCATCTCCAGCTTCCAACTCCAGCCAGGCTAACGTTTACTGTGAGTCTGCATGCAGCGCACTACAGAGGAAGAGAGAGGGGGCTGCTGGGGATTGTATAGAGAAGCTACAGCTATAAATCTGAAGCCTATAACGCATTCATTGTTAAGCCCACTCATTTATCACAACCCCTCTGTTCATTATAATGCCCTGCAGACACACCAATCAGGCAGCCTATGCAGCTCACTACCTGTATGCAGGTCTAAATTCCCATTGAACTCGTTTTTAATCGGTGTGGAATATCTAAAGAGCCTAGAGCAGCAGGTTGTTACACATTCCACATCCAGCTGAGATTTAGGCCTGAGTGCTCGTGCTAAATAGCTCCCTCAGGTCACCTAAGTCTCGGACTAAGCTGGGCAACTGACCACAAGGATATAGGTCAATAGTGACGACGGGCGCAAATTACACAAATCATAAATCAACAGAAATGACAGGGCCCAAAAAGTGGCTGAATGCTAGTAGTTATATACTTTATTGAAAGTAAGCAAATCATCTATCTGATGTCCTTGGTTAGGGAACAGCGCATCTAGACCAACTTTAACTTGAACCCTGAGATGCAGTGGCCTGCTTATAACTGCAGTAGCATTCCTTAGCTGTCCTTAAGAAACAAGTAGGGAGCTCTCAGCCAATCAGTCAGTCAGCCGCCTACCTCTGAATCAAGACCGATTTAGCTCAGAATGGTGGTAGCCAGGTAACCACAATGTTAAAACTTAAGATCGTAGGCTACTTTCTGTTCCCCAGTTAGATTACTCACTTGTAAGTGAAACCTACAAATAAGTCACAACATAAGATTCGATTTATATAAGATACATTTAACTTGTCACTTAAGTTGAGTGATGTAACAGCTAAATGGTTGGTTCACAATTCATTTGTTTGTATTATATTTACATATCAAGCATAACACTAAGCTTTATTTAGAGAATAGTCAGAATTGTTCAATATAGGCCTATTTCAAAGATTAAATAATTAATTTCAGTTATACATGTAAGCGAAAACAAGAACCTATCAAGTTCAAACATCTTACTTTTGTGTCTGCTAGCGTTCCAAGACTGTTTCGCCATACTTGGGCTTCGAATGATGGCTCTTCCTGCTGACTTAAGGGCATCCATCGTAGTAGCCAGAAACTTAGCCGCAGCAGTTTAGTTGTAGAATTTTGACTCCGCTCTTGTGGACGACAGCTTGTGGAATGTTGTTGACTTCGAGTTCGACTGCTACTTCAAGAGAACTTGAATTTGGACCGCCGACTGTGGGCGTGGAAAAGTTGTCAATCGAATACATGCGTGCGAGGCTGTCATTAAACAAGGGAACAAATGATCAACTATACATTTTACTAAATGTATTTTTTTTAATTAAATCAAGATTTTTTAAATTTAGATGTTATCTAAATGTTAGCTACATACATTGTAGGATAAAAGTGCTTAATTACAATTTAGACAATACGTTATTTCATAAATTGTCGCCATCTAGTGACCATATACTGTAAACCTTTTTGATCCCAATAGGAAATCATTTTGACACCTATTTCTATTTGCCAACAAATACTGTACTTATACAATTCCAAGTTAACATGAAAAGAAAAATAATGCCGTCTATAGGTAATACAATAATATGTCAAATGTGCGTGATTGTACACTTCACGTGTATTTAAATGAAAATATAAATTACTTGCAGCAGTTTCTTCTGCAGACTCAGAGCAGAGTATCATGCAATGTAACATATATCTACAGAATTAATAAGTAAACTCAGAAAAGACACATACAATTTATTTTCAAACAGCTTGCGTCATCACTGGCAAGTCTTTCTTTAATTCCAGGTGATGGCCAAAGTGAAGGGACACAGCCAACATCACTTTGAGAGAGAACTAAACCTATTGGAACAATGAAAAAAATAAACAAAGCACTTTTTAAATCCTCTTTCCTTTTCCCACAAATAACTTCAGAACAAAATTCACAACGCCATTGCTGTCCACACAAATACTTTTCCAGGTAGGCAACATGAGAGCACAACATGGTCAAACAGTTCAGGGTACTTACTTTCCCAAAATACAACACTTTACATAATCATTCCTGGTAAAAACTAGATAAAGAGAACAACCAAACATGATGGAAATACCTAACAAGTGCCACTGAAGAGAAAGCAAACCTGTAACAAATAAATAAATGCTAGAATGACACAATCAATCCATCTTACCACTATTCAATTTCCATGATCCACTCAATAACAGAACCATGTAAACACAAACATACACACTGAAAAGTGTTCTAATGACTAAACAATGATAATCTTTAGCAAACATATGCTAACTACTCCACTCTATGCGTGGATGGAGACCAAACCAAACACCAACACTTGGCACTTAAGAGAACTGAAATAAAAAAAACATTCCTCCGCAAGTAAATGTACACTGTTGTAAACAACGAAATGCCACCTCAAGGGCAAACAGACATTAATCAGTTTGGTGTTTGGCATACCAAGATTGTTTCACTAAAAATTAAATGCACCATATCATATCCATTGTTGTTTTCCCTTTCAGACAAATATAGGTGTGCGAGCAAATTAGCCATAGAGTTAGACAGGAGATATGATCAGGAGAATCGTTGTACACGTTAACTTCCTTAGTGTAACACTCCAGTTACTGCGGTACCTTTCCAATGACTTGAGTTGATTTACTGTAAATCTTTCAGGAGTAAGACCATGTTTGAAATTTAAAAGATGAACTCAAAGCAGGTTAGAATATGTAACAAGTGTATCAAGATAGCTTAGAGGCGTTTGAGATACTAAGATCGGAAAATAAATGGCTTCCACGTTTTTTTTAAAGAAAGGACAAGGCACTGTGAAATTGAATAGGGGGTAAACATCTGTTACCACGACATCATTAAATCCAGTGATTATGGCCTGACAAATTTGGTCCAGAAGAAAAGATAGTGTGTTTACAGCAAACAGGTGCAAATGTTATCCATTTTGGCAGTGCCTGGTCAAAAGTCAATGACAATCTTAATTGAGGAAATAATATGAGTCCCTTGCCTATTTTGAAATGACAATCTTGGGGATAATTGGATTTTCCAGCATTGCAAGATTGAATAAAGTCAGTCACATTTAAAAATGTCCAACACTTTTCAAAATAAGAAAAGTATCCTAACTAAACTTAACTGTTTTCATACAAAACAAACAATCAATGATAATATCAAAACATGAGAATTATTTTACATTCATCTTAACAACAGAGGGTTTTACTTTACAGTTTTCCGCCATAAAAAAACTGGTCTTGTAGAATAAATTAAAATTAAAGACCAAAGCCTATTTACCACAAAATACATGGAAAAGAGATAGAGAGAAGATAACAAGCATTCAGCACAGAAATAAAGGTTTGCACAGAACAACGTGATGGTCTTCTCTATACAGGTGTACCACCTAACTTGTCCCTTTTCTCTCGCTCGCTTGTCTTTGACCCCCAAACAGTTCACAACGCCTAACGGCTAAATCCCAAAACAAAAATACAACAGTAAACACTGTTCCTCCTTACAGACAACCCAAAGGGGGTTTCCCCACCATCTGATCCTCAGACCAAAGCAAACAGGATCACAAAAGAAATCTGGGTGAAGTGGTTGTCTGTGTATGCATCTGTGTGCCTGCACATCTCAATGGGTTATGTTACAGTGCATGTCACGTTTGGGGGATGCTGGTAGACTAGAGAAACGACCAAAACACCATCAACACACCATCCCAAGGTATTCTAACCGAAGCGGTTCTTTACGAGGGTCACTTTTTGAGGGGCTGGTAGACGGAGGCATTGGGGTCCAGGGAGGAGGGACTGTTGTCCATGAACTTGGAGGAGTAGTGTGGTGTGACAGAGCTCAGCCCGCTGCCGTCTGAGGAGTAGGAGAGGCTGGGCATGACGGCCATCACCTCGGCTATCTTCTGCTTCAGGTCGGCTATCTCCTGCTCCCTCTGGTGGATCTGACCTGGAGGGAAAGAGGACGGGGTGAGACGGTCACATATACACAGCCTTTCTGTCCATGGCGTCTGGCGAGGGAGGCACTGATATACAGTTCTGTGCATACGTTCAGGCAGGGGATGCTGGTTTGAAGGCAAAGGGTGGTCACACTAAATGTTGATTTGATACAGATTTGCTTATCCCTCACTTAGTATTTTATGAACTGCTAAAAAAAAATTATAAAAATGAACATTTATAAAAATGAACATTTATATACATATACAACAGTCCCCTATATATATATATATTTTATTTATTTATTTTTATTTTTTTCCATCCTATCCATCCTTTAGAAGATGGACCGACAGAATAGTATAGTATTACAGAATAGAATGTATAGAATAGCTACTGGTGTATGGTCACAGGGAAAATATCTCCATGACTTCCAGCATGGCTGTACCTTGTGCTATCTCCAACTGCCTCTTGGCGTCGCCCAGAGCAGAGAAGAGGTCCAGCTTGATCCTGGTCTCTGCACTCAGGCTGTTCTCCAGATGCTGGGTCTTATCCTGCATGGCGGACAGCGCCGACATCAGCACCTCTGTGTCCTTCTCGTTCTCCTTGTACTTGCGCAGCTCCTGCTCCCGAGAGAAAAGAGGGTACGAGGCACAGGACAAAAAGTCAGAGAAAGGGGAAGGAGGCACGGCCGGGAGGACACAAATGATTTACTGTTTGTCAACCACAAAGGCAGCCATGCTCTGTGGCAAACATCAAACATCCCAGTTCCCGGCTACATTTCAAAAGTGAAACGAAAAACCTGGAAAGACGGACGTTCAATTTCATGGGGACTTTTTTCACCTGCGCTTTGCCTTCCAGATCCCGTATCTGCTCCTCCTTCAGCTTAACGTCCATGTTGAGCTTCTTGCACTCCGTTTCCACTTCACGGATACGACCCCTCAGGGAGTCAGTGCACTCCCCCCTGGAGGAACAGAGAGGGAGAGAGAGGGATGGAGGACACAAGAGGAGGAACAAAGGTGAGGCAGGAACAGCGCTCTAAAACGTTCAACTTGACATTCGTTTTAATGTGTGTTCTAAACATGCTGCTTGTGAGTGTGTGTGTGTGTGTGTGTGCGCGTGTGTGTAGTGTGCCTGTACCTGGTGGCGGCGGCGAGCGCTACGGCCCGGGCCGCGGTGGCCTCCTCCATCTTCTTCCTCTTCCTCTCGTCGGCCAGCTGTTTTTCCACCAGGACCCTGGCCTCCTGCTCGGCCTTCAGCCTCTTCTCCAGCTGGGAGATAGTCTGCTTGTCCTTCTGCTTGGCCTGCACTGCGCTGTGGAGCCTGGGGAGAGGGGGCACACAAAGCCGCCTCGCACTTAGCTACCAGTCCCAGCTCGCACTGTTCCCAACTCCTAAACCTCTTTCTCAATCGGAGACAGATCCGTTTGAGGGATACAACGTGGCGACCCAAACAATGGAGTCTTTGTTTTAAAGTCGTTAGTGTGCGTGTGTGTGTGTGTGTGTGTGCGCGTCCTTTGGGCTTACTTATTCTGCAGCAGCTCGTTGTCCTGGCGCAGCTGGCCCAGCTCGGAGCGGAGGTTCCTGTCCTGGCTGGTCAGGGAAGAGAGCTGGCTGCGAAGCTCCGACTCCAGCTGTCGGCTGGCCTGCAGGTCTGCCTTCAGACGCTTCACGTCCTGCTCAAGCCTGGGCATGTGGATGTGGGGTGGGGCGACACAAACAGAAAATGAAGATAACTGAGCAGAAAAATGGTTTGAAAAGAGGAGAAGATTGGCACATAAATTATGTGTGTGTGTGTGTGTGTGTGAGTGTGTGTGTGTCGTACCGCACTAGTGCGTCAGGCTTGCTCAGCTGGTTGTTGGGGATGCAGTTCTCCACTGGATCCTTCTGCGGGCCGCCCCCCTTGCCGGCGCTCTTCTGCTTCTTCTCGTTCTTACTGGAGGAGGAGCCCGGCGGCACGCTCCCGTTGGTGGAGCTGTGATTGCGGGGCGAGGAGTTAGGCATCCCTCCTGCGCTGGCGTTTTTGCAGTTCTTGCCCCCGCCCCCCGTTGTCTCCTCTTTGGGAGTGTGTGTGCTGTCAGAGTGTGTGTGTTCTCCCACCAGGTCGTTATTCAGTCTCTTCCCCCCCAGGTGGTTCTCCATGTACTCCGTCTCCGGGAGTTTGGAGTCCAGTGTGTGTATAATACTGTTGTTGTTGATACCAACCATCTGGGGTTTTTTCCCCTCGCGCTCTTTCCCGTTACTGTCTTTCCCTTTCTCACGGTACTCCAGTTCCGGTAATGGAACGGTAATGTTTTTCTTGCCTGGTGGCGCGCCGTTCCGCGATACAGGGGCGGGATCAACTTCGGTGACACCTTTAGCTAGTGCGGCTTGAGAGAGAAGAGGAAGCGATGGAGACAGATCAGATTGATAAAAAGGTAAGCCGTGAGTGCTGTGTCTCTAAACCTGCTTATCAGTTAACATCACAGCATCTGTTGCACTGGTGTGTCATTGTGTGTGTGTGTGTGTGTGTGTGTGTGTGTCTCACCCTCCTCTGCCTCCCGCTCCAGCCTCTGAAGCATCTGCTGCTCGGGCGGTAGCGCCTGCAGGAGGAGCTGCATGTAGAACTCGTTCTCTTTCTGCACCTCCTTTTGTTTACGCAGGCGCATCTTGTAGCTGACGTAGCTCTTGAAGCCGAAGCCCAGTGTCACCACTGGGTAGCCGATGCTGTCACGGTGAGAGGGAGGAGGGAGGAGGGAGTAAGGGAGAGAAGAAGTTAACTACAGAGGTAAACCCTTGATGCAAACTATGTTCATCTTACTATCATAAAATAAGGCAATTAGCAATTTTGTCCCTGAGGCATGTTGGATCTAAGGATTTTAAGTATTGCTCCAGCTAGCCTCCTTAAACTTAGTCATCCAAAGGTGTGTTGTCTACCACTAAATTAATCCAGCATTGAGCAAAAACATGAGCCCGTCTTTACCAGTGAGCAGCAAAGGGTCGACACAGGTCGACGTGGAAATTCTTCAGGTCTTTGAAGCGGATAGCAGCTTCAATGTACACAAATAATATCCACAGCGATACAGTGGGCAAACACACTCCTCTTTCTGTAGGCATTACAAAAAGAAAAAATTAAGTTTCTCAAATTGCACACACATTGTCTTTGCCACCTAAAAAGCATTGGGAGGGCACCCAGATACAAATGGTATGCTGCTGGTGTAACCACTATTTCAGGTAAGTTATAATGATCTTCTCAATTAATTAGAATATTAAACTAACAGACTGCGACTGACCTGTGTGCCAGACATACTGAACCCACACATATGTGCTGGCAGCGAAGAAAAGCCATTGGAAAGGGATGAAGAGGAGGCAGATGATGTCTGACGTGAACGCCACACATACGAAGAACACTGAGAATGCCTGTGAGACAAAGGAAAAGTGGGGAGTCAACAATTGAGAGACTGAAAAAAGAAAGGAAGGTAGGTTGCCAATGGAACAACTGTTGTGTAGTGAATGGGGCTAATTTAGACACTTAAGTACACCCCCACATACTCACCAGCCCCTGATATCTGAAGGAGTCATAGACACTACGGATGAACAGCCAGAAGGGCCAGAGGTATTCAAACCTGAACTCCAACACAAAGTCTGCAAGCAGTACCAGAACCCACACCACAAGGAACTTCAGGTACAGGAACGTGCTGAAAAGACAAAAGAAGTAAGGGGAACTGATGTGTTTGGGAAGCTAGACAAGTCTATAAAAACCAACTATATGTAAGCATATACATATATAATGGCAAATGTCCAAAAGTTTAGTGCACGTTTTAAAACACAACTTTTATATATAGAAATGCTAAATACTTATACTACCTTCTTTATTCCACAATGTTTATTTTAGAGGATCATTACACATTGCACAAGTAGCCTATAGGAGGCATGTGGTATTCATGTTAACCTGGAGAGGGGTAGTTTCATGTCTGGGCATGTTATAATTTTTTATCATGATTGCCATAAGGATCGTGGTAAATGCATGCACTTAGTTGCATGCAACACAGTGGCTATGTAAAGCCTAAGCATCTGTAATTATTTAGTGCCCAGCGCTATTAGAATTTGTTTATATGAAAATAATAGTTTTGGGCCGCACTTTTGGTTTAGAACTCTGCACCTCGGCCTGAGGTAGAGAACTCCCATAATAAACACACACATACACATCATGTACACAGCTGGGATAGACTGTACTGTGAATTAATACTACAGTGGCGCGTCTAGCCATGAACAATGAGTTCAAAATTTGCAACCTTGATAGAGAGGACTTGAATGTGCTTGATTTTATAATATTAAAGTCTGAATTGTACCCAATCCGCATTATGACAATGTTTTGTGCAAAATTCCTCTTGGAGCTAACAAACGTTTGCTAGCAAAAAGAGCTGTCACACACGGGCCTAATTTTGGACGGAACCCGAAACATTGGCACTTACTGAGCAAAGACAATCACAATCATGACAAAGCCGTTGTGGTTATCTAACTACGGCTTGGGGTTCTTAGCTTTTGCTTGTTATCTGTCACGTCTACAGAGTCGCCATTGTTGAACAATATTAGATCAAGTCCCTATTTCATACCTGCTATATATACCCTCAGTGATTCGGTTCCGTTTTAACGGCCGTCGGAGTTTGCTGCAGTCCGCATTGCGCCGCTTCATTCTCCTCGTTTATTCAGCTCTAATATCAGTCTAATAATTACGGAAATGTCATACGATCGACCTAATATGCACATTTCTTCAAATATCCACCATTGTTGTTGTTTTATTCACATGAAACAAAGAAATAAATAAAAACAGTCTAGGAGGCCCTCCCCTTTTCACGAAACGGTGCGTGCATACTGCGTGTTTACGACAAACTACGTTGTACGTTGCGTGCCGTGTATTAAAAAAAAGATGTCGGCTACTGACCAATATTTTATTAAACGAGATAGAGATATTTAAAACTAACTGGGTATGTATGCTTGCGTATACTGAATTTTTTTGGGATTTTGCGTTAGTGGTAATGCATTTTAATTATATAATGGTAGAATAAAAATGTCGGAATTAGGGATGTTTCGCATCTTGTTTTGCATGCTGGCTCCACGTTTGTTTCGTTAGCTTGGTGAAGTTCTAGCCGGCTAGCTAACATAAACTTTATGTTGATTTAGATGTTTAGATCTTGAGCTTATTTGCCTGCAACCTCTTGTTGTATTCGTCCTCATAATGGCTGAAGTGGACCGTTTTAGTTATTCATTAATGGTGGACTGTTTTAGCTTTTCAAATTAGGTTCGCTGAATTGATTGATTTTCTCATTCAACATCAATAAATATTGGTGGATACGGATAATTCCAAGTGACGGACAACTTGCTCAGAATATATACTACTTTAATAACTTTGCCTCCAATATGTTCTTCTGTCTGCAAAAGCCCATAATAACTTCAGTAAGCATTACCTGGCTATATGTGTTTATTGAGTTTATACATTTCCTCAACAGAACAGAACGAGAAAATGTCATCTACAGAGGAGCAGGGAGAAAAAAGCAAGCTCTCCATCATTAAGAAGAAAGAAAAAAACATGCCTCTGACCGCAAAAAAAAAAAAGGTGTATAAATTGAAGAAACCAAAGCAGAAAAAAACGGAGGTCCTAAACCTTAACAATGAGGTAGTGAGAATGAGGAAGGAGGTGAAGAGGGTTAGGGCGTTAATCATTAGGAAGCTGGATCGACAGATTTCTTCTCTAAAGAAGAGGAAGGGAAAAGAGGAGGATCTGGAAAGGAATAGAAGGAGAGTTAGCAGGCTGCTGGAGGAAATCCATGAATTGAAGGTCCTCAAACCAGATACGGTAGGTGATACTGTCACTTTCTCTAACAATGCTTCGGTGAAAAGGATAAATACATCCCATGACCTGCATCAAAATGTTTGTCTAATTGTGTGGCTTTGAGATCTTTAAACAGAAAGACATTTTGGATATGAACTAATGTTTAATTTATGTAATAGGTCACCAAGGCTGCCTTACAGAAGGACATCAGCTTTGAGCTGGTGTGTAAAAACCTATCCTCCCCTATCTCTGAGCGAGCGACAGCACGCATTGCTACTCATCCTCAGTTCAGAAAGAAGATCAATACCATCAAAGACGCTATTAAAGCTTTCAAGGAAGAGAGGATTAAAGAAGCGGTGGAAAAAAGGGGTAAAATCAAAGTAATCGCAAAAAAACAACTTGAAACTGTCACTTGCCAGTTGGCAAACCTTGATGGAGTGGTAAGGAAGGAGCAAGAAGAGATAAAGGAAGAGGGGGGTGATTTGGAACAAAACAAGCAAGAAACCGTGAGTGAGGAAGAGCAGAAAATAGTTAGATCTCTAAATTCTAATGTGAATGTTGATAAACCAGCTATGACAGAAATCCCCCCTCTTCATTTAAACGTTCCCATTGTCCAGCTACCTATAAAAACAGCATCAACTGACCAGACGGAAGAGATACTAGAGACCCAAGCTATCTCTGGACGTTTAATAGTTTCAAAGTGTGTTAGAACAGATACACCGGATGAGAAGCAAAATATTTGTGAAAATACATTAGCGAGTGACGTATCTCTACCACAGACAGGTGACATAGCAGTTGTGCAGAATCAAAAATCTGAACTCCGTACAATTGAAGAAAAAGAAGAAGAAAATGTTGACATTGATGCAGAAGAAAGTGACTTGGAGGTATCGGAAGATGAGAAGGAATACTTTGATGACAGCACAGAGGAGCGTTTCCGGAAGCAGTCGTCCCAGTCGGAGGAAAGTGACGACGATGACTTTTTTGTGGGGAAAGTGAGCAAATACAAGAAGAAAAAAAGTATTACGACACCTCATAAAGAGGACGCAAAAAAGAATGACCTCAACAACCCAAAAGACCCCCTGGAACTGTCAGACCAATTCCAAGGGGAACTTGATGAGCTTGAGTCCAGACTGAGCTCAAAGGCTGCCAAGATGACCTCTGTATTTTGCTCGTCTCTGGCTGGCTCAAGGTCTGGGTTTAGGGAAGACGGCCAGAGCCGGGGCTTTAGAGGTAGAGGAAGGGCTAGTGGCCGTGGTCAGGATAGGGGCAGAGGCGGCCAGAGAGGTAGAGGTTCAGATAGAGTTTTCAATGAGCCGCCCAGGTTCCAGAAGTCTGTCGAAAGAGGAAGGGGGCAGAGCAGGGGTAATATTGCCAGGCACCAGGACATCCATCAGGAACCTGAGCAGGCGTTGCACCCATCATGGGAAGCCAGTAAGAGGAGGAAGGAGCAGCAGGGGCAGATCCTGGCATTCCAGGGTAAAAAGATCAAGTTTGATGACTGAATGGGATAGCTCTGCATGGACAGTAAGAAGAACATTGTAGAGTGTCCATATGTTTTCTTCAATCCCTGTCTTGTGTTTAAAATGGTGAAATTACTGTAACAGTACAATGTTTGTTTTCTTAAGTGCTGACAACTGCATGTAAAATCCCTAAATGCAGTTTTACCTGTACACTTGGAATTCAAAAAGATTGACTAATGCAATTTACATAATTATCAGTCTTTTTGTTATTTTAGTATGTGTAAGAGGACGTTGTTGAACCTTTATTATTCAATGTCGAAAGTGTCAAAGTTCAACAGTAATTTTTAGTGTCCTCAAAAAACTGAGCCTGTCAAAGGTCTGTTTATCTCATAGAAATAAAAGTAAGCACTTCAGCTTACACATGAGTTGAGTTTCCGCTACAAGGTCTTCGCTATCACACAATAAATTCCAATCAAGAAAACACAACTGACACACATTCATCTTTATTCCTATAACTTTTTTGTTTCTTGTGTTATAAAAGTCATCCAGTGTGCTTCAGTTGAAATGCTGTGGACAAGATGATCTCTAATTTATATATTTGTTTTGTTTTTGTTTTTACAAATAATTCCATCTAACGTGAGATTTGTATTAAGTATATTATATTGAGACTTTGATAAAAATGTGTTTTTCCTGTACTTTAATAAAACGTATTTTGGGAAAATGTAGCCTTCGGTTTTTGTTGTAAACCTTTTATATAGTAATTTTTGAGAATAGCAGTGGAGTTGTAAAGACAAAACCAAATCTGTTCTACTTGTAGTATGTGGGTTCATTGTTTTTACCATCCAGCTCTTAAGGTTTCACAAGTTAAAACCTTTTTAGATAGACCATCTAAAAGGTTTTAACGTGTGAAATCTTGAAAAGTACGATTTTGTCGGAATCCTCCCTGATTGGTTGGCTATAAGAAGTACAGACCGAAGCCACTAACATGCTGACCAATAATATATAATATGTAAATAGTGCTTAAATATTTCCCGGGAATCGAGGTTTCTTGGGAGGGCCCTTGCTCATGGTCAGCTTCCTGCAGCAACCATTTTCTAGCAGTAAAGTGATAATTAAATCCATTGCATCTGGTAACTCCCGCGCTACCTTTACAAGTATTGATCACCTGGCAGACTTCTAAGCTTCTAACCGTGAAGTTTATTTGAATATTTTTGTCCAACTTAGTATGGATGTTGTGAGAAAAGTTTAGATCGCCGAGAGAAGAGGTGTAACTTGGTCCCACACAGTCAATATTCGTTCGTAACAGTGAATCTCTATTGCTCACTGCTTTTACAAGTTAGTACGACCACCGCTACCCCTCAGTTTCACAAGAGATCGTCTGTACCCCATCGCTGTCCTACTCAAATCGAACTGGAAGTTAAAGTCACCATAACCAACCACTGCACTGGTACTCGGTATTTCACAGGTTGGCTGCCTATTAACGGGACAGGACAAACACGGTAATGCCAACTTTAATCAAGTAACTAGCTAATTTGTTGGGTTTAATTTATTGTGTTAATTCCCCACCCCAGTGTTGTGTCAGCTGAAGTGTGGAAAGTGGGAAAGCATACTGTTTTTGAAACGAATCTGTTTGTAGGCTAATTAGCTAGCTAACACATTTCTGTTTTGTTGCTTGTTACTTTCCAGCTGCCAACGTTAGCGTAGCGTCTAGTCCAACGTTAGTTACTTTTGCTACTAAGATGACATACACAAGCTGTATCATTCTAGAACTCGTATCTAACGTAACTGAATTTCGGTAGTTGATGAAGCTGCTTAATGGCTGCTGTGCCAAAGTGCCTTTGCTGAACTGATCGTGATAGGCCAACATTTCGTAAACAAGTAACTTTTTTGTCCTAGCTTAGCATTAACGCTTGTTATTTCTACAGGAAGCTGTGTAGTAGCTGGTCTATCGTTATCATGATTGCCGCAACGTACAGCATTTATTTTTGGTACAAAGCTGACTTCCTCTTGTCAAGAAAACTATTTTGACAGCTTTGGCTACATTTTCTTATGTATTTTATTTTTATTTTTTGTAGGTAAGCCGAGGTAACTTGCGATGGTTGCCAGTTGCAGATATTGTTTTGTACTCTGCATGAGTGCATGTTGCTAGATGCTTTTGCTGAGATGCTGACGCTAACTTTGCAGCACCAGTCTCAATCTAGTAACTCTAATTGGGCATTGAAACACTGTAATATTGTGAGATTTATTTAACGGGGGGCGGCGGGTGGGTTGTTCATGTTTGAATCCAGTGTCTTGTATAAGATTACAAATAGCATGCATTTCCTCTTCTATTTCAGAATTATATTTCAGAGGTTCAGAGTAGGTAGGACATAAAGTAGCATAGAGCTTCTTACCCGCATGCCCAAAAGTAAGATCGAGCACCGCCCATGTAATGTTCGTCTAACAAACTGTTTGTTAAACATTATAGAAAAAGACTGATCGATGGAGTTATAATTTTGTATAGGTTTTCAAAGTTCTTTTTTTCAATAACCCTGATTTTTCTAAATATGCTTTTCTATTTTAGGCAAGACGAAGGCTGGAGCAGGAAAAGGGTGACTCGTACCACAATGCCGCTTTCCGTTCCAGACGGCCTGCAACTCGCATCATGAATTCCATGAGTAAGTCTTAACATCGAGGAACTTTCTGTATTGTAGCTTTCGTGTTATAGAAATATCTTGCACTGCATAGTTTGGTTTGGCACTGTATGATGGCCTCACACCTCTTTAAACTGTTAGTTGTTTGTTCCTCGTTTGCCAAAGGTTCTGTGTCTGCTCTGGAGAAATCCCGCTATGACACATCCCTTGTTCTGCTGACCCGGAAGTTTGTGAAGCTTGTGGCCCAGTCCAATGATGGGGTGCTGGACCTCAACCTGGTTTCTAAGAAGTTGAAGGTCCAAAAGAGGCGCCTTTATGACATCACCAATGTCCTGGAGGGTGTCTGCCTCATTGAGAAGTCATCCAAGAACAACATCCAGTGGCTGTATGTCGGGGGTGCACGGAGATCGAATTATTTATTCTATATTTTTGTTATACCATTAGCATAAAGGAAGTGTCGAAATTAAGCGTATGTGTAAAGCATGGTCAAGGAGTTTTCCTGTGCGTGTTTCTTAAGTGGATGCAGACTGATGCCTAACGGTGAGCCAGAACCCCACTACCAATCCCAGATCCTAGACGATGAGGTGAACGCTCTTACGGAGGAGGAGGAGAGGTTGGATGAGCTTATCCGGAGCACTAAACACACTGTCCAGCGGCTGCATGAAAACGTGCACTTCAAGAAATATCCTTTGGGTCCTTGGCGCTGATGCATGTCACGTTTCTTTTCAGTTTCTTTTGACGAACGTGAAAATGTCATTTATCAGCGACCTTGGTATGGCCAGTGTTTGTCCTTGACTCCCCCCCTGTCATGTCACGTTTGCATATGTGACGTATGAAGACGTGCGAAGGATCCCCAGTTTAAAGGAGCAGACCATTATGGCCATCAAGGCCCCAGCTGAGACCCAACTGGAGGTGCCGCACCCTGAGGAGGTAAGGAGCCCATCAGTGCCCCTCAAGACTGTGTGTTCCAGGAGTAAGAGGCTATTGTTTTAGTCCTTAGTCCTAGTCCCTGAGATGGACCAGGATGGAGCTTCACACGCAAATAACAGATTATTAAAAATGAAATAAAACATTCTGACACAGAGTAGCTGGATCTTTAGCTGTGGTTTTAACGCATTCATAATCAAATGCATTTGACAAAACACAAACGCTGTCATACAACGTGTACCAATGGTGAGGTTTTTTTGTGTGTCTGTCTTCACCAGAAACTGCAGGTCCATCTGTGCAGTTCCCAAGGCCCCATCGAGGTGTTCCTCTGTTCAGACGACTTCTCTCCAGCCCCCACCAGCTCTGGCTGCAACACTGTCTCCGGCAACAACCCCTGGTCAGCCAACGGAAGCCACTCTTCGCCCTTCACAGACGTGGTCCAAGGTGAACCTGACCCTTTAGTCTTCAAAATGCACAAATCATCCACCGGCCCCTAGCCTGAGATGTAGAATTAGTTGATTAATCCTCTCTATAGGACAGGACTCGAAACCCCCCCCCCATAATTGCTTACATTGCCACTCTGTTACAGCGCTGTACACTTAACCCCCGAGTGTCAGTGTGTCAAAAGCGAAGGCTTGATTTGGTCTCCTAACTTCTAGATGACTATTTAAAGTACTCCCCCCTGCTCTTGACCGTCTTGTCTTTCTCTCCTCTGGTGTGGCCGTCTGTCTCCGTCTCCTCAGATGGTGCTAACGGTTTCTCACACCCCTCCTCCAGACTCCCCGACCGCCCGGCCGTGAGCACGCTCCCCGCGCTCGCCTGCTCCCCCACGCGGCTCCTCCCCAACTCGGAGGATCAGGAAACCTTCGTGACGCTCACCCCGGCCCTGCCCCTCTCCCCGGGGGGCGAGGACTACCTGCTCAGCCTGGAGCAACACGAGGGGGTCAGCGACCTGTTCTCCTACGACCTGGACCGCCTGCCCTTCAGCAGCCTCATCTGAACTCTCCCTGCTCCGCACTGCACCGGCAGCCGTGTTGAGGAAACGGTCAGTTTAGAAGGGTCTCTCCTACTAGGAATGGTGTCAGTTGGAACAGATCATTTTGAAGAGACATTCTGCTTCTACCAGAGTTTTTTTTTTTTTACCCAATAGGAAGGACAGTGGCATGTACTGTCTGGAGAGACTCCCAGGAGGGTTTATTTTCCAATGAGTCCCTCTGATCATAATTGGAGGGCCTGTTGAGACAATAATGGCCATGGTTGGATGTGGGGAACTGCGCTCACGTTGCAGACCTATCCATGTAGTAAACTGGACGTCTAGTCGTACGTGGGTTGCGGTTCTTTAGAGTCAGAAGGGAGATGCCCTGGTGAGAGGCCTCGATTTGGATGTACGTTTTGGCTTTGATGCTTAAAGCATCAGTGCGATTTTGAGACCAGCCGATTTTCGTTTTGCTCCACTGTGGTGGTTTAAAAAATGCTGTGTATGGTGGATTGTATGATCAGTGTATTGTTGGTCATTTAGACTACGCTCTGTGCCTTTAGAAAATGTACCTGTTTAATAAAGACGACCACTAGCAGGTAATGTTATTCCTAAATATTTGGAGATTCCCCTTATGATATTGTTATCTTAACCAAGTCTTCACATAATTTGGTCATCAGAAACTTGCGCTACAGTTATGCCCTAAAAAACGAACTCCCAGAACCTGCTCTGTAGTTTGGACTGTACACCCTGTCTATTCTGGAATATATGGTGCTATCGTTCCCTATTGATCATTGATAGGTTAAAATACCTTCCATTGTCAAAAGTCTCCTTTTTTGTGTGCTATTGCATTTAAAGGGTTCACAAGACATTACTACAATTGAGTATACTGCTGAGGGAAGTAATTATAGCCAATTAAGGGTGTAATCAAAATGAGCCGTTCTAAGCGTAGGCAGAAGGAGAGCTATGGAGAAGGTATGTGCCTGAAGGTGCTACTATAGCGATGCCTTTCTTGTCTTGGCCTGTCGAGCAGGCATTTAATAAAGGTCATATTTTTAGTTTTGGTTCTACACTCACGTTATGTATGAGCAATTCTTCCGTCAAGAGCATGAATCTGGTCTTTATGTCACTGGTGAAATAAGTGTATAGGTACACTCCCTTTGCGTTAAAACACTAAATAGGTGTCAGATACAAGTTCTCAGGTCCTACCGCGAGTTAGATTAATCAGAAAGGATTTCTGCCTCATGTTAGCTGTGCCTTATTGTATGACGTTTCAATTCCAGATCTTTAGTATCTGAAAAGTATGTTTGTGATGAATGATAAAATTAGTATAACCCCCACATTATTGCTTAACTGCACATGGCTCTTATCTGGTACTCTTCTGTCTATAGAAATATCACAAAGGGTTCATAAATATCACATTACCACTTATGCAATTACGAGCAATCACAGAAGTGGTGGGAAGTTGCAGGAAAGGATAAATGTGTTAACAAAGCGTACATGCAAACTTAATTTTCGTTCTTTACATGTATCAGAACTGTTTACAGTGGATAGTTTTCCCATTGTTTTCAGCTAGTCTATCCTTAAAAATTGTGAACTTCTTTTGCCAAAGGTAGATTTGGTCTGTTGAAATTAAAGTGTTAAGTGTCTCCCTCGAATGTTGGTCGATAGATATTTCCTTTTGAATGAGATTTTTTTTTAATCTGTTTTCAGTACAATATTTGAAACTCCTGTAAAATTAAGTGCTACTGAAGAATGTGATGAGGTGTCTTAACCACTGAGGTGTGTGTGCGTGGGTTATTTCACAGTTCTTCTTGTATTAAAATGTGAAAATGTATACAGATTGAATTGTGTGTGGACTTTATTTCAGTTTCTGCAATGTCTTATACAAGTGGTGCAGATATGCAGCAAGATAAAAATAAATACCACTTTGTGCTGGGAATCACAGAGGGAGAGACTGGTTCGTTCATTTGGACTGAGTCAGAGAAAATGAATGAATGAGCAAGTTCAAACAGTCCACTTTGTTGATAATGTTTGGTGTTAACATAGACCAAGCAAGAGAATAGAAACTCAGTTATAACACACCGCCTCATGGTGTGAGTGGGGCACAGGTAGCGCTGTGTGGTTCTTTACCTCATGGTGTGAGTGGGGCACAGGTAGCGCTGTGTGGTCCTTTACCTCATCGTATGAGTCGAGCACAAGCAGGGTTCGAGTGAGAATCTGATCTTTGTGGGGGTCTCTAACGTAAGTGGCGGAGATAAATAAAAAAATAGCTTAACCAGTGCACTGTATTGGAGACCCCCACAGATGTATGACTACTGCTTTCATGGGAGCTCAGACCGTTCCTTATGGGAGGCACACGCTGTGTGGTTCTTTGCTCAACCATCCAGTTGTCTGTTGCAAGCAACTCATAAGAACACGTTGCAAAATGGCATGCAGACTAAGCCCATTGTTTCGAGAATCGTATTCACCTCTTCAGTCAGTCGTTGTTCTGTCCGCTGCATACGTTTCACACCACCGCTATGTGAATGATCTAATGTACATCTGGACACTAGAGGGCAGCAAGACGTCACGTTGAAGACTCTGGAAAGACATTGTTGCTTGAGTGGAGGTACTCTCAGTGGGCCTCTTATTTGAATGGTACCCCATCATTCTGCCCCAAAGCACATCTTGGAACAAGCAGGATTTGCTTTGAGACCTCAGCCTACATTATTCATCTTCATTTCAAAGGGTATGGATGAATTGTATCACGCTCTCCTTGAAGGAAACTGCACACTGTTTGCTCATTTCCCAGGGAGCCATTTCGCGGGCTGTTGCTCATGCTCAAGGATGTAATTAAATGCCTTTGTCTTCATCAGTTGGTAAACTTGTGTGAAATACAACGTGGTGACCTTCAGATCAAGAGCCTGGGTCTGTTCCTGTCTCCTCATATCATCCGATGGGCTGTTCACCTATGTGGTTCTCCTCTCCTGGGCCATTTGCAGTTCTGTTTTTTGTTGTTGTGGCTGGCTATCAGTTGTGTATGAATGGTTGAATGCTGTTTGCCTGTGCATAGGTCTTTGCTTTTGGTGTATAGTGTCATGTGCGCGCTCAACCAGGGGTCCGGCCTATACAGCGACTCACACACAGACGATGGGAGAGAGCTACAGAATCCCAGGTCTGTCCATTAGTTAGCAACACAAAGCTACCGTTTAAAATGGGACCACTAGATCCTTTCAGCGTGTGTGCTGCCTTTGCCAACATCGCCTATGCGCCGTGGCTTTCAGGTCCTTTGACTGCCCAAACAAAGCATGGCCCTCGCTATAGGTAAAGAGACACTTTCCTTTCACACCTGCCTCAGCGTGGGGTGAATGTTTTCTCTCGCTGCTTCTGTTGCAAGTATCCAGCCTGCTCTCTTTCTCTGAGTGAAAACATCCTGGAGAACACAATGGGACTCTAAACTCGATGATGTAATCCATCAGCCGGCTGCAGTTCCTGTGCCAGGCCATAGATGGCAGTGTTGAACTTTAGAATCCCACTTCGACGCACTTAACCCAGTTCCCCACTAACGCCGCCGCACACCCTTAAGTTCATGGAAAGTCAATGCATCCCTATTGACAATTGAATCATCCGATGTTGGTGTTGTATTTTGTTCATTGGTTTGTTTTTGATTCTCCGTGTCAGGAAGGTTCATTTGCACGTGAACGCGACGTGTACATTTGAAATCGAGTCACAATGAAGGATGCCTGGCGTAAGACCGCTGCCACGAGAGGGTTCCATTAGGACCTGTCAGTCAATCGTTTCAGTCAAGGATGTTTGGTCTGAGGACTGCTGTTTGCTTTGCCTGACGACCTCGCGACCTCTAGGCCCACATGGTGGGAGCAGACGGAGACACCAGGAGGGAGATGAACCAAAACAGGTTTTTGTGATGTAGCCTGTAATGAAATGCACTTTGAACAGACATATCTTGTCCTGTCTCGATAGAAGCCACAGAGGGGCCAGTGCCAGGTGGAAGCCACAATGTGGACCCCGTCTTTAAAGTTCAGCGTTGGCTGTGTGCCGGACTGCCAGACTGTTGTTTTTGGTGGTGGTTCTGCGTTGAGAGAGGCACTGGGTGTACAGAGAGAGTGCGAGCACGATAGGCCCACAAAGCCTGTGTGTGTGTGAGAGAGAGAGAGAGTGAGTGATAGAGAGACAATACTACTCCCCTCCCATTGGCTGCTGCGACCGCAGCGTTTTTTAGCGTAGCGCACTCTCAGCCAATCGGCTCGCGCAGGAACCTTTTTTTGGGTTTTGTGAATGAAGTGGCAGGACTGGGGAACGGCACAGGAATTTGATCCGCTGCAGATTCGGCAACGTAGACACATGCAAGTGTCGATTGCGGCCGAACCACACAGCGCGTAGAGAACATACGAGAAGGTTTAACGCTTCCAGCGTTTCAACTCGTTGCAAACTTCACCGAGAGACCACAGTCCACTACACTTAGCAGACTATTGAGCACACACACACACAGGTTCTCTGGTGGCTGGGAGTGCAGAGGCAGACTCGGGGGGCACACAGAGGAGTCTGTCTGTTCCTGTGTCTCGGGGCTGAGGCAGATGATCAGAGGATGTAACCGAGTGAAAGGATCAGGAGCGAGGATCAATGCCAGGCTTCTGACTGCAGGGATCCATACTGCAGGTCGGTGGATGGATCCAGCGTTAGTGCAATGATTTCCCCTGTCACATTCTCTTCAGGTCCTTGGCCCCCTCTCCATGGGCTGGTGTTTATAGAACACTGGGTAAGCTTAATGGGCAAAAGGTGCCTGCAGGACAGATTTTATTTCAGTATAGGTCTACATGCTTGGTCTATTTTTGCGTTACCTTCATTGCATGCACACACAGACGCTCACACACAAAATGTGTGTGTTTGTGTCTGGGTTACTGTAATGTTTCTTATGCGTGACTCATGAATTTCTTCTTTTCTGTCAGTCTTTTTCTTGTTGACCTCAAAACGTGTTCTCCCTGTGGCCTCGCCTTCTTGGTACAACGTGTCAGTTGTGACTCCTGAACGGTCCCTTCTCTGAAACACGGCGGCTTTCCTTAGTTCCACGTAGAAACGGCAACTGTTTGCGTAGACAAAACTGGAAGTGAACCAAACCCATGGGCCCACGCACTTCACCCAATAGACTCCTAGCCAGCCGGCTCACTTTGCATAGCATTTGCATAGGCTCCCCCGTGACTGTTTGCAATGTCAAGAGGCCAAATTAACCAGTGTTCCGTTTTACCCACATTTGCATCTCATTTGCATGGGACTTTCTTAACAAGGGTTACTTAGTCGGGTGACCCTTTCAAACTACTTACACCAGCACAGAGGAGCCTCATAGTGGGCCTGGTTCATTCCATTAATGAAACATCAGCTTGACTGTGCAACCGGCGCTGGGAAATTATCATTAAATGCGATGAGGAGATGGCAAGCTGTTTCTAATCAGGGCTTTTCTTTTTTTTTTTCGTTGCGTGCGTATGGCCGTTGTGTCATATTTAGTGTAAGGATGAAAGATTGGACATGTAGGGCTTTGCAGACGGCATCAATCTCACTCATGGTTTTGGAGCGGGCCCATTAATCAGCCCGTCTGTAGGTTCCTCATCACTCTCTGGGCCGGAGTCCCGCTGCCACCGTGACGAGCGTTCAGGGAAGCGGAGTGGCTGTAAGCTGCTTCCTCCTAGGGTATCGCTCTGTTTCGCTGTCTGTTCCCCTCCATGCCCGCTCATAGATAACTACCTTCCATGGTCGCTGTGAAGCCCCTGCAGGCAGACTAAGCACAGTGGCGCTCGTAATATTTCGTTTTTCTTAAATGGGATGTTTTTGCCCATTTGTGTGTGTTTTTATTGTGATGGGTAGCTAATGTTTTATTCTTCAAGTTATGTGTTTTGTATAACTTTGGGGTGCGCTGTTGGTGAGGTGCCCACGTCCGGGAGTGTGTTGGGGGGGCCCGCCCAAAGTCGCACCTCCAAACAGTCGACATGACCTCCACTGGAGCTGGGATAAGTGGCCCTGGGAAAGACGCCCTCCTCCTCTGCCTCTTTGCGGCGGTCGACTGCCGCCACCACTCCCGAGCAGCCCAAAACCTAAAGATGACTCCTCCATCTAAAACATCTTTTGACAGACAATGTGCTTCTGGTGCTGAGCCCCTCTGTGGAGGACCAACTGTGGGGTTGTGAGGGGGACGGACTGTAACTGGTGTACTGGATCGCAATCTGCATTTTTTTGGTCTATTTTTTATGTTTTCTTTACATTATTTAGTTGTGTTGTATTCCTTATAATATTCTTCCATCATTACTTGCCTTGTGAACATGGCACAGCTGTAAAAGAGACTTCATCTCAGTCAGTCGACTCTAAATAAATTATGAATAATAATAAGACCGTGTACATGAAACTGTCCCTAGTTTGTTGAGGCCCTCCCATGGTCTGGCCCTAGTCTATCCTGGCTCTGTAGTAGATGTCACTATAGTCCTCACTCCTCCATGTCATTTCTCCTCCTCCGTCTTCTCCGCGGACTCCTCCTCATAGAGGGCACAGAGGCTTGGCGGCGGGATGAAGGCCCACCTCCAATTTTAATATTTGTAGGATTTCCACCAGGCGAATCAATCCCGGATGTGTTTGTACAGTCACCACACACACACACACACACACCCCGCACTGATATCGTGGGTCAATATAGCCTCCGGTGACGTCCCCCGTTGGAATCTCATCAGGGTTATTTGTTTGTCTTGGACAGCTGAAGACGGGAGAGGGACAGGGAGATGGGCATCCAGGCGGACCGTAATCCCAGCCCCCCGTTCCATCAACAAGATGGATCATTTTCTCCTTTTATTCTGCCGGCTTGACTTGGGAGCCACCTTTTGTATTCTCCTCCCTCTCCTCACCCGTACCTTATTAATGTATGCTTTGCCTTGACTAATAGCCTTTCCCAAATGGAAAGTCATTTTAGCGTGTGTGTGTGTGTGTGTGTGTGTGTGCGTGTGTGTGGGTGCGTGTGTGTGTGTGTGTGTGTTGAGTCACATTGGTGAACAGTAGTCTGGCAATGTGCATTTTCTCCCCCGCGGAGTGGTTTTATTGGGAAAATGTGACTCTCGTTATGTGTGTGCGCTAATCCCTACTATAGATGGGGATGAACAGGCCCTTGTTGGCTAAATCTGCAATTATTCTCTCTGTACGCGGACTAGCACCACTCACACTCTCATTACTGCCGTTTTAAGTATTTAGCCTTGTATGTCGGGATGCACACACACACACACACACACACACACACACACACACACACCTGCACACTGCTGGACTGCTAGTAAGTGTAATGAGAGGAAAGGCCTTTAATGGGTCTAATGCATCAGAGCGTAACAACTTACTCTCTTCAGCTCCCTCTTGACAAGCACGATCCACTGCCTTTCTCACACTCCACCATTGTTCCTCCTTCCTCTCTCTTTTTATGTATTTTTTACTGTCTCTTTTACTCCCTCTCTCCACCTCTCTCTCTCTCTTCCAATTCAATTCTCCTCTGCTTCCCATTGCCATCGAGGATTTTCCGTTTTGTAGTTTTGTCCTCGCACTGTTTGACGTCCCAGCATGCCGTCACGGTGTATACGGTATACGTTGACCCCCCCGACCCCACACCCTCTGGAACCCTGACCGCCGGACTCAAGGTTAGCGCTGGGCTGGGCTGGCTGGCCCCGGCCTCCTCCACACCACGCCTGTGTGTCCCTATCACTCTGCATCAGCATAAGAGAGCCACTTTCTGTGTTGATGCCCAGGGCGCTGTGCATGTGTGCAGCTCCAGTAAGTGGCTGATATGCAGCCCCAGTCGCTCTCCGGTCCCGTCCACATGTGCTGCGTAGCCGTGGGGTGGGGGGGGGCGCTACCTCTCTAAAGCTCGGTGACCCGGAAAGACAAGCTGACCCCTTTAGCTTTGGCTCAGCCCCGCTCCTTCTATCCCTCTCTCTGCCCCCCCCCCCCCTCTCTCCCTGTTCCTTTGAGTCTGCTGCCCTTTTCCCGTCACACCGTCAGGCTGTCCCAATGTGTTTCCCACAGCCAGGCTACCTGCTGCCTGCAGCGCCACCCTGGTGACCAGGAGGCTCATCTTGCTCACTCTCTCCTTCTCTCTTTCTCTCTCCACGTTTTCCCCTCTCTCTCTCTCTCTCTCTCTCTCTCTCTCTCTCTCTGTCTCTCTCTCACTCTGTCTCTCTCTCACTCTGTCTATAATTGCACTTGCCCACTCTTATTACTCACACCCTGCCCCACATGGCCTATCTCCCTCTCTCTTCCTCCCTCTGTTCTACTCTCCCCCTCTCTTGTTCTATCCTTGTCCGCCTCCCCTGAAAATGGCCTGTTGTCGCGATCGCTGTTGTGACTTATATAAGCTGTGTTACAGTGCCTCCATGATCTCTCACCAGGGTGACAGTGGTGCGGGGACTTGGCTCCTCGCTCCTGTTTAATCAAGCTTGTGTGTGTGTGTGTGTGTGTTTGTGTGTGTGTGTGTGTGTGTGTGTGCCTAACCTGTTCGACCATGCTTGAATGTCAGGCCGCTTTGCGGGGTGAGGGAAATCTTACGCAACGGTGTCCAAGCAACAGTTGGTCTCGCGGCGTCAACAAAGCCTCCGTGCTCTAGATGAACCCACGACAACTGTTTCTTCTTCTTTGCGTTCCTTTCCCCTCCCGATTGAGTCGGGAACGCCTATGACTCGGGAAAGTCCTTTTGGAGTCCTTTGAGAACGGGACTGGAGTTGCTTATAATCGTGGTGAACACATTGTAAGGTGTCTGTTGTTTTGTTTCTGGATTCACACGGGTTATTCTAGAGTTTGAGTTGTACTTTGAAAGAACGGCGGTCCACACATGCACACGTCCCCTCTGAGCTGTCCGTCTGCCTTGCTGCCTGTCAGTCATCCTCTGTGCGACGGCGTGTCGCTCTATACGTCGGTGAAGTGTCCGTGCGAGTCACTGCCTGCACGGCCATTATCTGTGGAGTCCACACGCCTGGGGAAACGGCTGTTTTGCTAAGGAGGCTAACCTCGACATTAGCGTGTACACTGTGGCTATGTAACCAGTGGCCTGGTTGCTGGGTTCTCGTGGACTGAGTTCACCTCCCTGCCTCTATCCCTCCCTCCTTCCCTTTCTCACTGTCCTCTCTTACTCTCTCTCACTCTCTCTCGCTCTCCCTCTCTCTCTCTCTCTCTCTGTCTCTCTCTCTCTCTCTGTGTGTCTCTCTCTCGCTCTGAGAGTGAGTCATAGCAGGGAGATAAGCCCCAGAGCTTCACCAAGATAACACAGGCCCAGCTGCACTGACACGCTCTGCATTCCTCCACTGAGGACAGGAGACGTACGAGCCGCGGAGAGGTAGAGGGAGGAGGGCATCGAGGCCGAGACGAAGGCATGGATGGAGAAGCAACGAGCACGCGCATATGTGCTCAACAGCATTCTGTGTGTGAGTGTGGGAAACACTGTGTGTGTGTGTGTTTGTGTGTGTGTGTGTGTGGAGGGGTGTTGGTGTGGGTGTTTGTTGTGTAAGTATTTATGACAGTGTGTTTGTCCCCTGCTGCTTGTGGTGAGTCGTTGGGTTCAGTGAGTTGGCGTCCCGGGGTTTTCCCCAGGTTAGTGCCAGGGCCAGCAACCAGGGTAATTAGGACCTTGGTGTGTGTGTTACTGAGGGGATGGGGGTGTGGGTGTGTGTCTGTGTTTGTTTTTCCAGAACATTCTCCTCTTCTCTATGGTCTCTGCACCAGCAGTGCCATCTGTCACTCTTTTGTTTGTGTACGGTATACACAATGCATGTGCTACTTGGGCAAACTTTGAATCACATAATTCAATAAAAAGTGTGAAGAAATCTATAGATGGAGAGAAAAGAAAAGTGCTAACACGCAAACGTGTGAAAATCAGTGGAGAGGAATAAGAAGGGTAGCAATATCCATCAAGTATGCATGTTTCTGCCTGTGTTTGAGAGCAATACACTCAGCCATTACTTTGACACTTTCCTGGCAGAATGAGATGTGTATGTGTGTGTGTGTGTGTGTGTGTGTGTGTGTGTGTGTGTGCACGCACACGCTTTTGCGTGTGGGTGAGCCATGCAAAGTATGAGGAACACAAACTCCATAATAACCAGTGTGCCCAGTGCCTTACTGGAAACCATTAGGAAGCTGTAGTGTTCCAAGTTGGACTAGAGCCTGACTGGGCATGACACGAGTGCACAGCCCTAAGATAAACCCTCTCTGAGCGTGGGCTTCTCACCGGAGTCTTACAGTAAACACCACCGCCACATCCGCTGGGGTCTGGCTCCAACGATGCCCGAATGCATTCTAATAAACTCCCTCTTAACACCACTTCTTCTTGTTTAATAATTCATTGGAAATGCAAATACGACCCGTTCCTCACAAAAGGGAGTGGTTGAGCAGTGGTGTGTGGTGGAAACACACTGAGCCCGACCTCTGACACCTGTGAGTCTCGTGAGAGAGAGTCCTTTCAGTGGGTTTTGAACTGGGATGTCGGCGGTTGTCCCCTCCAGCCACAGATCCAAGGGTTTCCGGGAATGCTGAGGTAGTGTGTCAACGGTAAACAGGCCGTGCCAAAGTAAACAAACATGAAATGACCTCTCTCTGGTTAAAGGAGTCCTGTCTTCTGGGAAAGAAATAACCTAGTAGAAATACAGCATGTACCACGTATGTACTTTCTTTCATAATACACAGGATAATATTCATCATAATTCATGCGCTTTAGAAAGCAATATTTAAAAGGGATTTGGGTTGAGGGCAGTTATGGTGTGTGTGTGTGTGTGTGTGTGTGTGTGTGTGTGTGTGTGTGTGTGTGTGTGTGTGTGTCTGGTCTGGTCTGATCTGGTCTGTGTCCTAGACCCTGAAGTTGTCCTGCGTTTCTACCTCCTCCTCTTGAATAGTTATGATTTTGAACTACGGGAAGTGCGACTGAAACGGTGTATCAACTCGTTTCCCGGCAACAAGTTTGCTGCCATGTAAACAGACAGGCAGACACTCAGACGGGCGTGAAAACAAAAGGAGAGCGTTGCGAGACAAGAGACCGAGCGCCGTCTCCTCCCGGGAGGTCGCTGATGGGTGCATGAGCCGGTGGAGTGACCGTGTCAGCGCGCTCCCGGGCCATCGTCTCCCCTTTCTCCCCACTCCCGGGGAGATGGCTCCTCGCGTGTGCCGGAGCGTTCCCAGTCGGGAAAGAGATGTGTCGCCGCTGCTTTCACGGCCCGCTGCACCGCCGCACGCGATGTTTGGGGTGGCGGAGGCACCCGGGCCGGCGCTCCGCTGGCCCACCAAGAACGACGAGCTGTTGAAAGGCTTTGGTGACGCGTCGACACCAGCCCACTACACACACACACACACATACACACAGATTAGGAGGCACTTTAACCAGTCACACGTTGGAGGAAACAGTGACTAGGGGTGACGATTTGAGATCAAGACGTGGCTGTGTGTGTGTGTGTGTGTTTATCCCGCTTGGCATCCCTGACCGAGCAACAGATCCTCTCCCCATCCCGAGGGGTGTGTTTCTCTCTCTTTCAATCCTCATCCATCCCTCTCCCAGCAGGAGATGGGCCCAGTCCATACGGCTGTAATTGCGGTAAACATGGAAATGCAATATTCACCAAGAGTCTGCGGCGCCTCTGCTGCGCTCTCCTAATGGACAACTCCTGTCCTCCGTCTCACACCTCCCTCGCTCTCCTCCTCCCCGCGTTTGCCTCGCCGGTTCTCTCCATCAAATTCTCAAGAGGGGGCCCGGTTGAATAAATCTGTCACCCTCGGCATAAAAAAAAAAAGAATGAAGAGAACTTTGGAGAGAGCCAACGCTCCGATAAAGTGCTCAAAGTAAGAACTTCCAACGAGCCGTCTCGAGTTTCTCCCTCCTCCCGCTCGTCTCTTCCTTGCCTCCTTCCTGGTTCCGTTCCGGAGTTTCCTCCTACTTGTTCGGCATTGTTTGGCGAGGACAGAGGTGTTATTTGGAGCTTTGTTTGGACAGGAGGAGCGGAGTGACGGGTCGCCACGCGGACTCACCAGACAATGCTTTTGTCTCAGACGCTGCCGAGAAAAGGACAATGGAGCGGCGAGCGGCTGCCTCACCAAGGGAGAGAGACATAGAGAAGTAGAGAGAGAGAGATAGGGGTAGATTGAAAGAGAGAGATGGGGGGGGCTAGATTCTCTAAAGAACTCATC
>JAVQIZ010075710.1:0-36354 GCA_036023535.2 Galaxias brevipinnis
TAGCCATTATGGTTATTGCACATTGATTGTAATAACCTTTTGAGGCTTGAAGGATACTGTCCCCATGAATGAAACGTTATGTCCGCTAACGGATCGATGGTCATTAGTATGCCGCCGTGGCTCTACGGTGCCTCCCACTTTGGAGGCCATGCCTCACTGAGAGACCCTTGTAGTGCACTCCCACCCGCTAAGATGGGGCTGGACAGGAGGGGAGGACCGGGATAGGGAAACAATATGGCATGCTCCACACACGTGCCTCAGCAGTGTCTCAGCATCTGACCCTGCAGTAACAGTGTGCTGAGTGACGGTCAAGGACAATTTCATCTTACCATAATATACATCCCCCCCCCCTGCTTTTTTTGTTTTGTTTTGTTTGAATTTATAAACCAGGCCATTCATGTTGTTCTCAAATTGTTTATCTGCGTGCCACTCACTGTTGCATGTTTACCCTTCTAAATTATTATTATTTGTATTATACTCCATGTCCATAACCAGGGATAACAAGTTTGTTTGGTTTCATTGGCATTCCCTTAGGTACGGCAATGGGAGGAAACGGTTCCCCCTCACTCGGTAAGCCCTGTAAACAAATCAAACAGCCGGAACACGGCATGCTTGAAACTTGTCCTACAGCTACAACAATTAATTGTTTGTTTTAGGGCGAGTGGGAAAATGACGAGGTTGCACGGTTCAACTCTAGCTCTGGGATAATTTGAAACACACTGGACGAGAATTACAGAAAGATAAAGTAGGGCAAACTTGGCTTCCAGAGCCCGGAGACTCAGGAGTCCAAGCCACTTCCCTTCCCAGTCCCCGGCTCCTTTTCGTTTGAGTGTTTATCCGCGTTGGCTAAACACGGAAACCTGATACGCTCATTTCTCTCCATCCCGTTTGTGAGAGCGCTGCGTGACGGCGTGCTCTCTGATGGTACGGTCGTCTCAGAACAACACGCCGTCGAGGCTGGGCCCGCTCCTGTGGCGGCCTCCGACCACCACTGTTTACTCAGCACAAAGCCTGTGGCCACTGTGGGATTCCAGGAGGGTTACTGGGACCACTCCGTACCAGGAGCGGGTCGGGAACATCACCAGCAGGAACAGGACACTCATCCGCCTTCCTCGAAGGGAGGCCCTGCCATGAAAGAGGCATGGCGCATGTAGATGGATGGCCACATTTCTGGGTTTGATTTCTTTTTTCTTCAGCACAGAGGCTTTCCTTCTGGAGCAGCGACCAGGACCGGGGAGTAGTATGTTTTGTCTGGCCCTCACAAAAATAAGCACTGTACGCACAACCGCTGATTGCAGCTCGTTGAAATCGCTGCTCCAGTATGCAAAATCGCCAAAACCTGGCCCACTGATTATGGGCATCGCAGTCCCTGCGTCCGTGCTGGAGCCGCAGAAACAGAAAAGAGGCATGGCCCGTGTGCATGTGGCCGTGGTGGGATCACATGGCCAATTAAGGGAGGACAAATACCACATTTCAATGATTTTGTGACTGAAGGCGTACATGTTTTTTTCCAAGGGGAAGAGGAGGGGTGGAGGGTGTGGGGGGTGGAGGTGCTGGGGGTGATTGTGTGTGCGAGAGAGGCTGGACGATACTCTTGATGTGGTTTTTCCATGTATTTTCTGAAATGCTGCTGGAGGATGCAGGAGGCTATTTTGGCCAATAGGCTTATCTTGTGGAGGAGGATGTGAGAGGGTGAGTCATCGCGGAGAGATAAACCGGGAAAGGGAGAGGAGGAGGGGTCTGAATATAGAAAGACCTTCAGGAGCCGTTGGTCAACAAGAGGAGCACATTGGAAGAAGAGAAAGAAACAAGCATCCACCTAGATTCACTGTTCCATCCCACCTTCAAACACACACACACACACACACACACATACACACACACACACTCTTCTGTCCTTAAGTACCATTGTTCATGATAATTGGATTCGCGTTGATGGTCAGTGTGAGCAGCAGAGGACGGCATTCGCTGGCTCAGGGTCAGGCTCAGGTTGGGAAAGTGGGTTTCTATGAAGCGCGCTCAGCCCTGTGTCTGGGAAACACATGGACCCTGAACGGTGTAAACCATTAGAAGGTCGTCCTCGCTCCAGCCTGTATTCCATCAGCACAGATTCCCTATTTGTACCCTTTCCGTCCAAGTACAAGCGCTCATTATTCACACGGCCAGAGGGATGTGCATACGTGTCTCCAATGTGAAATAAAAAACCCGCTTGGGCTGCCTGCCAAGGACACCCATTGACAATGGCTCCGACTAAATGTTTAGGACCAACCCAGAGATGGGAGGCGGAGTTTGAGGAATATGGTTTGGGCAGTTAAAAAGAAGTCGGAAAAAGGGGGTGACAAAACGTTGAGTCATGCTTCATCTGTGGAGCTTGTGTTAAGAGTCTATGTCGAGTTCACGTTAGCGCTGGCAATCCCTCAAGCATCTGGCATTCCCTTTGCTTTGATACTCCCTCCATATCGGATTGACATTTCAAATCCTTGCAGTCGGGGGAAGGAGAAATCCCTGCACTTTAAAAGATCACAGCCTATCAGTAGAACTCATTTCACCTCTACTGTCACTATGCAATGCAGATTACCCAGCTTTGATTTCAACCACACAGAGCGCTGCTTGCCTTTTTCCTCTTCCCCGTGCCTATCAGAAATATGATGCCTGATCTCACATAGTGTGGTGACTGGTAGTCTCTGTCTGTGTGTGTGTGTGTGTGTGTGTCTGTCGAAATCTTTTTCTCTAATGGGTATTATCGCCATATCAACACACCCATTAAACTGAATACCCCTGTGTCGCATGCACACTTCAGGGCGTGACAACACGAGGGGGGAAAAAAGCCTTTTAAGACAACCTCAGTAAAGCCCAAACAAAACGCTTTAGAACCCGATGAGTGAGCAAGGCCAAGAGCACCGCTACGACCTCGTTGAGTAACATCGGAAGGTATTGATTTAAACCTCCCACTTCTACTACAGAAACCCAATTGAGGGTAAATGTTTTTTCCGCTTCTGATATCCCCAGTTAGCTTGCGAGGAAGATTGTCTTTTTTTTTTTAAGTCTTACATGTTGATCAAACTGTGATAAGACAAACTTGGATAGAGAACAGGAATTCCCCTTTCACAACTGTTTTGACTTTACATGGAACTGAGGCTACAACTAGAGTAGTCAGTCGTTGTTCACTGTATGTTGTTCATGACAGTAATGTATGTGATTTCTCATTGTTTTGAAACATGACCCTTTGTAAGCATGAGTGTATGTTGGGTTTGACCTCAGATCAATAAGGGCCAATCATTAAAGTGAAGGAAGTGTGAGCTCATTCTGAAGGGTTTTGTTGTTGAAGAAGTTATTGTTATTGCACTATATATTTGGATTATCTGGTACAGAAAATCATCTTATTAATGTTTTCATCTAAGCTAGGACACTAATGTAATTTCAAGACCAAATTATGCATATGAAATGAATCAGACTTTATCCCGTTGATGGTAAATGGTGTTTTTTTCATCCTCTGAAGGTAACCACATACAGTATTATTAAACAAAAGCCATAGGACACATGATGTAGTTGTTTTTTGTGATGGAAACATAAACCAACTGGACCAAGCAACACAATAAGTGAGAACTGATTACATCTTCCAACTGTAATCAGTTTGAAAAGCACCCCCCCGCATACCAGGAGCACAGCGCTTCGGTTAATCACGTCAGCATGTCAATCATTTCTCGCTTGGCAGCCAGCTAACTATTCCAGAGGATGTTAAAAGGTTATTATACCTGCTTCAACATGTTAGCTTTCAGGACCAACCAAGCAGCAGTCAACCTGGAATTAAATGGAATTAATCTTTTAATTGAGACGGTGGCAGTGACATGATTAATATTTTCACGAGTTTGCCAAATGTTCCAACCACTTTAAATTTTAGGGTGGCAGCCGCTTTCGCATTTATTCAGTAGTGACGGTAACTCAGCATATTCCAACCCACAAAAACCTTATGAAAAATATAGAAGCAAATAATTCCCAATAAACAGGCGAGTTGTGGTATACAGGAGCCTCAGTTGGAACCTAAATGACTAGAGCTTTATGCCTGTGGACTTTATTCATTTGCATATGGACCTACTCGTGTATTCCTGCCCTGCTGCTTGCCCCCCGGGCAGAGTGAAGGCCTGGCTTAAGGGCTGGCTGGGGTAGGGAGGAAAAGGCAGTTCTAATTCTGCTCTCCTGGGCTCTCCCTGGTGTCAGCGCATTATCGCTGGCACCGCTCTAGTCAAGCACCTGCTGACGAGCGCCAGGAGAGGCCGGCCACAAAAGTTGAAAGCACAGGGGCGCCCAGCTTCCCCAAATGTGACACACTTTTGCCTGCCTCACGCACTTGGTGTGATCAATCAACTCCTCTGGCTCTTTCCGCTGCCCCCTTTTTGTCTCCAGAACTACCGTTTCTGGCAAGGACACTTTCAGAGCACGGTGGGAGCAGTGTGATAAATGTCACTCTGAATGCGATACATGTGTTAGTGTGTTAGTGTGAGGTCGTCCTAGGAATCCATTTGTTCTTGGATTTGATTTGCTCCGTTGTTGTTGAACATTTTCTGTTATTTTTAACAGCCTCAATACACGGTAGGTATATGTTGTTTACAACAAATGCATGTGTGCATGGTTCACACAAGCGCACATAAACAAATTCACAACATTCAAGAATGAAGAACGGACACGAATCAAGCATGATCATCTGTGATCAAAGGACAACCTCTTGCAGGCTATATAAAGTACCAGTAATCACTCCTTCAATCAATACAGGTTTTGTCACACCCGTAGCACAGTGAAGTCCTTTCAAGACACCTTTGTTTCCTTGAGAAGAACAGGTTCAAACGTTTTGCTAAGGATTTTATTCTGTTCTCTGACAGTTAGACGGGAAGGCTTTAAAAAGCGGATTTGTGGATAAACTAATAAATTCCTGCTCGGACAAGTGGGAACTCTGTGAAATAGATCCGTAGCACAAAGAGCTGTGATGATGTCATATCCTCTGGAGAGCCTTCAATAGAAGAGGGATGTCAAAGCACGCATTCTCCACATGATTAATTGCAATTCTGTAAAGACTCCAGTATGTCAACCTAGACTGCCCTTATAAAATAGTTTATTACCTGAGCAAAAAGCATGTCGAATGATGAAACAGACTGTTTGAATGGATTTCCTGATTTATGTCGTCTTTATGACACACGTATTTATGTATGTACATTTGCAGCAGATTAACATAAAATGCTCATGAAAGGATACCAGAAAGTAGTATTTGAACGTGATCCAATTTGAAAACCATATTTTCAGATAATATAAACGTTAATGTTTAAAAATGCCATATTGCGATCCATCTTCATTGTGTTTGCATGCAAATGTTTAATCTTTAATATCTTACTTTTGTCTTGTGCCAAAGAGAATAATAAGGTTCTGCTGTGGCATTTTTTGGGGCATGCCAATATGGTTTAAATTGAATTTCTTCAAACTATATTAGGTTTTTGTTTCCATGGAGAACCACGGGGGCTCATAGCTGCATTAGGGTTCCGCAGCTCTCCCATTCCTTCTGTTTGATCCCAGCTGCGACCCAGACGCTGACCATATCAATTAGACTGCGTGGCGTTTTCCCAGAGCCACTTTGAACCTCCGCCCAGCGTTGTTCCAACACTGTCTTCCCAACCTACCCAGGATTGGACAGACTGTTGGCATCTGCTCTGTGCATCCCTCGCCAACAGGAAGTCATCTGAAAACTGTGTCGCAAGCCAGTTGGACTGCTTGCGTGAGTGTATACGTTTGACACACTCTTTGGTAAGTACAGCACCCCCCTGAACAATGCAAAGGGCTTTGGGCTTTGGTGCATGTGCCAGCAGACATCATAATGGAACATGGCTATTGATTACATTCGATATGGACAGAGTGTGTGTGTCTGTTATGTAGTGGCCTGTCCATCCTCTCTGCAGAGCTCCCTCCCAGCCGTCTGTCTGTGTCGGCAGCTCCCCTGTGGCCTCCGTGTAATCCGACCCTCCGTCTGCTCTCTGTGTGGCTCACCGCCCCGCCCTGTGCCCGACCACGGCCTGTCCTCTCTGGCCAGCCTCCACTCACTGGGCCCCGCCGCGTCCCATCTAAAATGAAGAGCTTTTATGGAAGTCGTCTGTGATCACAATCAAATATGCAAGGCGCTTTGGCGATTGGCCCGAGCTCGTAACCTTTTCCCATAACCTCCAAAAGATGGCCCTTAAACTGCGCCGTAAATGCTGTGATATCGTCTCCCAGTGTTACACTCAGTAAAGCCAAACTAATTACACACGAATGCACACATAAAAACACCATTGACGCCGGGCCGTGGCGCAGGGCCGGAGCAGGAGAAAATACACCAATAAGAGTCTGGTCCAATCTGGTCCAGTCCTAACCTGTAATTACATGGAGAAATACGACGGGCCAGCTCGGCCTGGACGTACTGTGTCTAAAGAGCGTGAGTCGGTGTCAGGGTACAAACCCCATGGTCTAAAAACATGGCAGGGCGCTCCCTCTGGGAGTATTTCTGGAAATATCTCCATGTCACGATATGCTGAAGTAGAGGGGCACGAACGTCAAACAAAGGAAGGGAAGAAACAGGGTTTTTTTAAGACACGTTTTGTGACTTTTTCTGGTCTGATCCAATTAGTATATGGCCCTCTTTGATCGTTTTATATTTTTCTCTTTTTTTTACCACATCTATAGTGTCACAATAAAACCTGTTTAACAGGGCCCAATACATTTAGGGAATTAAATTGTATTTGAAAAGATTGTTTTAAAAGTTTCTTTACGTTATGTTTTTGCTATTGACACTAAAATGGAGTTACAAATGGCAGGAACTTTGTCGCTGGCAATTCAAGTAAAAGTCTATAAAACAAAAAGGAAGGGATGGAAGGAGGGCTGATCTCTAGCAGAGGGCATGATGGAGGGACCATGAAAAGAGAAGACAAGAGGCTCTTCATAAATCCACCCAGGCTGGGGTGGGGCTGGTGGGGGGGGTGTCTCCCTCTCTTTTCTTTTATTACTTTAATTGAACTCGTTTAATAATTCCCCAAACTATTTTGCCCTGAGCGTATGCTCCCCATAAATCCTGCACTCCATACACACACTTAAGCTACACTCAGCATTCCGCCATGCCACTTCATCTTTCATCTGCTCCTCTCCTCTCCTCTCCCGCCCCCCCTCCCCCCACCTCTCTCTTTGTACGTCTCACACGGTGTCTATCTGTCTTTCCGTCCGTCTCTAGCCCGTTCTCCCCTCCAGCTGTTCCATTCTGTCTTGATCCCCAGGCCCCCCTTACGATCTCTCTGTCTCTCCACTTCCTCCCCACTCTGTGACTGTCTGCTCTCTGTTTTCCTCTAATTATAAGTCTAGTCAATCTCCCATCCTTCTGTCTGTCCTCCTTTTTTTAGGTCACATCTTCCACCCAGACTGGCTAACATTTTACTGAAGCAGTCAATATGGCAGGTACAAATATGACAAAATGTCTTACTACTTTCAGAAAAACAGACAGAATTCAAATGTGCAGAATGTACATGCACAGCGTGTGTGTCCCAGTGGACCATGCCACACAGCGTTATAAGGGAAGTAGTATTGTACGTACAGCTTTTGTGATTCTCTGAGCCGACTGTCGATGCATCAGTGTGTCTGGGTGGTGGGCTGTCTGCGTGGGCGTCTCTGTGGGAACAATGGGGAAATAAGTGGGCGCTCATTGTTCTCTGCCCTCTCTCCCTCTGCTCAAACCACATCCAGACGACCGCCTCGGTCTCGTTAGTAAGTCCTTCTCCCGCCTCCCATTAGTGATTTTCCACACCTTCCACATGCACTATAGAACGCCCCTCCCTCACCACCACACACACACGCACCCACACACGCACCCACACACGCCCCCCTTATAAACGGGGTACCTGTGTGGTGGAGGCGCGCCCCGGTTGACATGGGGAATGTTGGCTCCATTAGAGGAGGCAGCCAGGCCACTGTACCCCAGGCCCCAGGCACACGTAAGCTTTGGAAGAATGCTAAGCGGCTTTTGATCAGCCTGCGCTGACAAGGCCCAGCCTGCACATGCCCATGCTCTACAGAGAACACACACA
This sequence comes from Galaxias brevipinnis, assembly GCA_036023535.2. Lineage (NCBI taxonomy): Eukaryota > Metazoa > Chordata > Actinopteri > Galaxiiformes > Galaxiidae > Galaxias > Galaxias brevipinnis. Next base: position 8,091 of record JAVQIZ010075710.1, read on the forward strand.
TCAAACCCCACGTTCGGCTCCTGGGGCTCCTAAGAGCCATTAGGAGTATAGGTGGGCAGAGGTTGGTTTGTACAGGCACATGTGTACCGGTAAACGATGCAGCAAGAGCGGAGTGTGGGTGTCCGTTTTGCTGTGTTTGGGTTGCTGTGCACGTCCTTGCCTCTCTGATAAGTGCCATCATCAATGTTAGCTGTGTATTTCTATGCCTAGCCTTTTTCGCTCACTTTCTGTCTTTTTAAGGGGAATAAGGGTTCCCCTTCTTATTTATTTTTCATATTTGATTCATCAAAGACAGATGCTTCTACAGTATCTCCTCCATGCAGGTCTGCTAACAAAATCAACAGTATTTGTTTTTATTAGCCCTGCATACAAAAAGCGGCATACACACGTACATTTATCCCTCTCAACCAGCCAACAATTCACAGTTTGAGTAAAGTGTATTTTATTTTCATAGATAAAACAGATTTTTATCTCATACTCTTAAAAGCTTTTGCAGCAGCAGCAGCAGTTCTGAAGTGATGATATCTTAGACTCCATTTGCACGGAGTGTACCCAACGGAGGACAAGGGACATACCATGGTGAGTCCATTGGCTCTGGAGTGCCTGGGTGTGCAAACAGAACCTTTAGCCCACAAACTGACCTCCCTAACCGGAGCCCCACTTCCCCTCCCATCCAAAATAGAAACTATAAATATCTCAAGTCTGCCTGTCTTTTTTGAAGAAAGTTTCAAAACTTAACCACACCTATCCTCTCCTCTCTGTCCTCTTCCCAGCTTTGTTCTGGTTTGAAAAAGGACAGAGTTAAACAGTGTGTGTATAGTTAGTAAGTTAGAAAGAAAGAAAGAAAGAAAGATTCTATATACGTTTATATGTTCATCTGTGTCTAAATTTCCTGAAAGGTTTCATGTAATAGCGCTTTCAAAACAAGCTACCATATCCCTGAGTGTGACACAAGAATAAAGCCATCTTCTGTGTCCAAATGTGTCAAGAGTAACTGAATAAGTCACACCACCATTGCATTTATATCCTTTCACCCTCATTTTTTTCCATAGAATAGTCCATTACATAAAGATCCATCGCAATCACTCTCACACCTTGAACTAAGTATCAAGCTCCATTATTCTTTCATGTGCGCTGAGTGGCATTGAAAACACATTTGGGCCGTGTAAGTAATGCTGAGCTCACACTCCTCCGCTGCACTAAAGTATTAATCGATTGAAAGGTGAGGCAAAATGGCGGGTCTCTTTCTTTCCAACACCTGTTCCCAGCATTTGTCACCCTCCCTTTTTTCACACCATTTCTCCAAAATAGAATAATCCATTAAAGTCCAACTCTCGTGGCTAACCCCCTCCCACCCTCCTCTCTCCAGTCTATCCTACAGCCCCATAGCGCTCTCCCTATCATTACCTCAGCCTCCCGTTTGGTGTGTGGAGTGGGAGAGTGACGCTGTGTGTCAGTGGGGGGTAAACTGAGTGCCCCATGCACGCTGTAATCTACCTGTCATGGGCCTTCCCTAACACACAGCCCCATTAGCTGCAGCAGCCATCTCTGACTTGTCTCTCTGTCTCTCGTCATCTCTCTTTCAGGCTGTCCAGCGCTCGCTGTCTCGCGGTCTCTCTGTCTCTATCCATATACAGTATGTCTCCCCTCTATCTCTCTGTCTCTCTCTCTCGTTCACTACATGTATTTATGCCAGTAAACAGACCACCCCCTGTCTTCCACTTAAGTCCAGACGGAACATGTGGTGTACAAACATTGCACCGCTTTGCAGAACTACAGCTGTGGGAGTCCTTAACAGGAAGCCAAGAACAAGGAACAGGAAAGAAAGAAACCTGAGAAGCAGCAGCGCACACTCATATGTGCCTTTGGCCTTATCTCCGAAATCCGTCCTGGCTTTTGAACTGTTTTCTTTGTCAGAACCTCATTCTGCACCTCCCTGTGGCTGCCTGTCACTCAGCCGCAGTGCAGACAGTGTGTGTCAACAGTGGGCTGAGAGCTGGACCCTGTATTCCCCTGTAACTGATGAAGACCAGATAACATGGAGCAACCCCCCGCTCCTCCTCCCTCTCTGTATTCGTGGATCTGGCCGCTTCACTGTACTCTCATGCATGGGAAACATTAGTGAGGGTTTGGGGCTGGGTCGGATAGAATCGGACGGCTGATTATTTCTGCTCCGGGTTTTGTGTCTTGCTCAAAATGTCCTGCTCTGCGTAAATGTCTTTGTGTGGTGTGGTGAGGATGGAGGGTGGACAGACACCTCCACCCCCACTGTTCCTCAACCGTTGCCCCCGGCAGCTTAGGGTCGCAGGGTCAAGAGGAGGGGGAGTTTTCCCAGGAAGCGGGAACAGCATGGGTACAGTCACCTGACCCTTTGTCAGCTATCAGGGTAGCGCACTCGACCACTTCCCCTTGCTGATGTCACTTGTCAATAACGTTTCCTATATCTCTCCGTTGAACCGGAGGAAGCAAAAATGTCCACACTTTCGACCACAAGGATTTGTTCACGTGTAAGTCTCGTGTTTAGTAGACCATTAGCACTGCTCCATATCATCTCTCAGACATGAGCAAAGCAAGTGCCTTTCTAACCAAGGCATATACATTTGGGTCCTGAGCATCTACACTTACCGTGTGTGAGTGCCTGACGGATGTGACCGTCCTGCAGGGGTAATACAAGTCATCCATTTGCAATGTCACAGCATGCGATACTAAAATGGCAACCGGTGATTACTTTAATTAGAATGGGTTATTATCCCCGGAAGAGTGGGGAACAGCAAACCCCTTCTGGTTTCCAGAGCTTTGCTCTCAGCAGCTACTGTAGCTACCGGTAGGCAATGGGAATTGCCATACTGTAAGCCATTGCCCATGCAGTGAGATTTGGCTGGTAGTTTGTTGTCAAATGTAAATTAATTTTGTTTGAAAATGAAACAATCATATCAAATAAAATATGGAAGGCATTGGGTAAGTAATGGTTGCAGTTTTAGTTGACTAGATAAGCTTTTTACTTTCAACAAAGAAGTAGGAAATAGAGTAGTCTTGTATTCTATTTATGTAGGGTCAAACCCTCTGGATTACAATAAAATGAAGACTGAATTGAGATATGATCTATTATTTTATGGTGCCCACTGAAAAATAAAGCACATACTTAATAAAATATTTACAAACTAACAAAACAAACAAAATGGAGATCTGATATAGAGAACAAGCATGACAGTGATAATAGCATAATGTTTTGACACAAGCGCACGCCCACAATTTTGAAAGGTTAAAGGTCATACTGTACGAAGACAGAACCCAATAAGTATAATTTGAACTATGTCACTTGATCTACCCTACTATTTGCAAAGGGTAAGGGTCACATTATGAAAACAAACTCTGACAAGGGGGAATAACATACAGTGTCTCATTGTGTTTATCAAAAGCACTAGAATAAATATTCAGTTAAAATGTAAACAAAAACCAGCCACTCCATGAGGGCCTGTCATGTTTGGGTTGGTTGGAAAGGAAAGAATGTGAAACTAGCAATGTGTGCCGACGAATCAAGTTTCAAATCTGATAAATATTGTGCTGAAACCAGGGGAGTACATGGGTGGTTTCATGAGTCCAGGAATAACATGTGACCTGCATCAGGGCATTCTGGGTAAGCGGGTTCCACAGATGACATGGCGAAAGTATCATTCATAATCTCTGTGCACACACACCCATGTACACCCATGTACACAAAGGGATGTGCTCTAATAGGTAATGCCAACACGGACACACATACCTGATCAGCTGTATGAGTGACAGTAATGGGTATACTTTGAACTGCCTCATAGTTACTTGTGTGGCATTATGAAGAATGTGAGGAGCAGACAAAGGAGTGACTACAACGAGCAGAGAGGAGTGGCTGTTATGTATCAGCCGCTAGGTATTTTTGCTAAATATGTCATGAAACAATTCTTGTATCTACACCTCAGGCTATTACAACTGGATACACTGTTTGAATATATTATTTTGCTTTGTTACTAATTTATGGTGGAATTTATGTTTTTTTGTTGTGTAAATAAACACTAATGAAGACGCAGGACGCTCATGCAGGACCTTGTCAGACCAAACATCTGACATAAGGCGTAGAGGGAGAGTGACAGGGACGTTGTTTTAATAGAACACCTCTGTGTAAGACTTTATATAACGTTATAAAGAGAAAGGAGGGCTAAAGAATATTGGCTCTAACGACAAGCTACGATATGTGAAAAGATAAGCAGCACACATTTCCCAGCTTTCCTTCTCTTTACGATTCCAGCTGGACAATAGAAGCGCCCTAATCACAGCTTTTACTGCAGCCTTCTCAGCCTCCAGCGGCCAGGGCAGCCAACATGCAGCCAGAGGGGGTGGGACGTGGGTCGGCCCTCAAACTGGCCTCTCTCTCCCTCCTTCCAGTAGCTGTTGTTAAGAGATGGGTCAGGATGACCTTATATCATAGGGCGTAGCTGCTTTGCAGTGGAGACTCACATGAATAGAGATTGTATTTGATGGGATGTTTACAGCCAGAGGGGCTAAGGGTGGTCTTCACCCCAGCCGTGCGGGGTGATGAAGTTGGCCAAACTCAGCCCACAGTCTTGTATGTTCATATGGCTTCCCACCAATACACTGCAGGAAGACAGCAAGAGCAGCCCATCCATCTAGATGGTTTGCTTGGCTAACTGGGAAGAGGAGGGAGGGATACAAATCAGTCTTAACACAGAGCCTTGAACTATCTTCTCCCTGTGTGTGTGTGTGTGTGTGTGTGTGTGTGTGTGTGTGTGCGTGTGCGTATGTGCGTGGGTGAGTGTGAGTACAATAGAGAAATGGCTAGTGAAAATGGGAGAAGCGGGTGAATTGCTCCGAATCTACTCTCATCCGGTCCCCTTGCGATGATTACGTTTTTGTTTGGTCTACCTCTTCGTCCACGCATGCATTATCAAATGCCATCATCAGAGGAACCCTCTGTCTCCCCCCAGAAAGGAGAGTGATTTATGTAAACAAAAGAAAAACACCTCACACCTTCACCTCTCTGTCAGGGAGGGAGGAGGACAACGGAGCTGAGGCACCTAATTTACGCAGGCAGTCACGATGATGGCGGCATTACAGAACAATAAAGCCTTGATTTTATTTGTTGTTTTCTCTCTGCTCCTCTCTCCCTCCACTTCAGATCACTCGACCATTGTCTGACTACCTATTTTCGGTCCAAGCACAAATTGTTCGGCAGCAGTGAAAATACAGGCTCTGCAACAGCAAAAAAAAAAAAAAAAAAAAAAGATTCAAGACCACCTGCAATTTATTCGTGGCGCGGGATAATAAACAGAGGGCTTCCATTTTAACGTTTTGACAGCGCTTTGGCTAACGTTATAGAACTTTACAAGTGTATAAAAAAAAGAAGAAGAAGAGGAAAAAAAAGTGCTGTGCGAACAATCTGGGAGAGCTAGGCCCCGAGCCAAGGTGGCAATAAACCAACAGACATCCCTGTGTGTGTGTCTCTCTGTCTGCTGCTGCTAAACTGTTTGCTTTCAGAAGCTAAGAAAGTATAAACTTGATTGGGAACGTAGGTGCTTATTACCGTCAGAGGTAATGACAGGGTTCAGTAGCGGCGAGCATCGCACACACACACACACACACACACACACACACACACACACACACACACTCACACACAAACAAAATATGGGAGTTGCTCTTGTTGTTTGTATTTTATTTACTTCGGGAGATGTTAGAGCTTGGGCTAAACTAGGCACACATGGAGACAGCTCTGCTTGATCTGGCTTGCCTGCCTGATGAGGCGGTCCCTCTGCGCCTGTCACTTTCGCATCAGTCTGAATGACACAGGACTTGCCCAGAGATGGCACATTTTGGAGGATACATATCCCGTTATGTGAAATTGAAATGTCATGGTCGTTCTTTTGATGAGTTTGGCTGGTTCTCGTTGTCCATTGAGTTGGAATAGGCTTATGTCCTACACAGCGGTTCTCTCTTGAAGTGTTTATACTGATTGAGTTTTCTTCTAGTTCTCCAAACAAGTTATAGGATAATTGTTGTATTTCCGTTTTTTTCTCTTCCACCTTGATTTCTTCATAAAAAGCGATCTGTCATTTTCAATTCTTCAATCCCTGCATTTTCCCTACCCTTCTCCTCTCATCTACTCAACTGCATTACCAACAAATCCTATTTGGAACCTGCTCCATCCTAAACTGGTTATTACTTTAGCAATAACGTCTTGGGTCCATTTCATTTTGTGTGGCTTTCCTGCCTAGCCGAAACCGTTCAGGAAAGACGGAAAGCCTTTTGCCTGGAGGAAGATCGGGGCTCGGCAAGAAAGCATGGCGGAGGGATGAAGTCTAGATGAGGGGAAAGGGAAACCTGGAAGCCAAAAGCTGAGATGGGAATATTTGCTATAAAGAACTAAATAGTATGTCCTTATAGCCCTACCAACAACACCTTCAGTACTATCATAATGACCTTCTGTTGAAGCCGTTGGGGATTCTCCCTGAATGGGGGATTTGCCTTGTGCATTAAACTGTTTAATTGTCAATCATAGAGAGAATCATAGACGTGTTTTGTTGTGATAAATATTTCGTTAAACCCACCTGTAGATAAACAACTGTTGTATCTATGAAACCATGTTGTTGTTGTATTTGAAATGTGTTCTGGCATTACAAGTCAATAGAACCTACCCATACATGCGCGTAATGGACTACAAAGCCCACATGGCCTCTCTCGTCCCCGACTCACAAGACGATGCTAGGAATTCCTGTTGAAGACAATCTCCCCACATCCTCTCCTGTGAAATCCACCCAGCAGAAACATTTCACATTAGAATGTTAAACAAACTCGGGGGGGGGGGGTAATGTAGTTGAGCAGCGGCGTTGTTAAATACCCTTCTCAGCCCCGACGCCTCCTTCACGCACAGTCAAAGCACGTTGGAGCGGCATTGTGCTGTGCCACAATACACACCATTGTCAGATATTCACAAGAGTGTCACGCAGGATGTAAACAGACGGCCTGGCCTTTCTTCCCCCTCACACACAACCGGCCGTCACCCAGGTGCTTCACACGAGCATGCCGCTGTAATCAGACTGTCACTTTGTGCAGACCAGGTCCCATCCCTCGGCGATGACTCAGCCTGGGCTCGGGCATAATAAGCCCCGGTTCAGCCTGGAGAGAGAGAGGGATCTGGGTGCCACTTAAAACCTCTCCAGAGAAGTTTCATTAAGCAGCATTTAGGTTCAAAGGCATCGAGAGAACGCGTACCAGCTATTCCGTTCGCCTTCCTTGACCCACACACACACACACGCAATACACACACACACACACACACACACACATGCACACTCAAGCACGAGCAACTGCGATACCCAGGCCGCTGCGATGTAGATTCCTGGGCTGGTTACAGTGGAGGGAGGGGTGGGCTGGACTGACAGTGCTGCTCTGGAGCAGGGCCGCCCACTGAGGGCGAGCTGCAGGAAGACGCCGGCACAGGCTTTCACAGCCACAATCACCATTATCCTTATCAAAACTCCCAGGGTGTTTACGGAGCCAACACCCGGAGACAAAGCGTGTGCACTTCAGGTGGAAATCAATGGCTCTTCAGGCTCCGTGAGCCCTCCTAATCTCTTCAAAGGGCCAAACAAGTGGGAGCCAGCAGACAGACAGAGAGAAATGAAGTGAATTTATGAGACAGCCACCTATCATTTAGCTTTTCTTTTTTTTTTTTTTTCGCTCTCCCCGACACATTAAAACGAGTTAGGAATTTGCTGCAGGCGTGGCCTTTGTGAGCGCACAGAAAAGCAGAACAAAGCCTCGGAGTATTTTATGAGCGGGAGAGCGCCCTGTAAGTACTGTGTAGTTTACTGTGCTGAGCCGAATAGATTACATTGGCCTCAATTGCTTCTGCGTGTAACCCCTTGCTGTGTGCAACCCTAAAAGGATTCCCCTGGAAACAAAAAAGGCATCCCTGGAACCGCAGGTGCCCGTGAGCGGCGATGGTTAATATGACAGACGTGACAAACGACTTTTTTTTTTCTTTCACCCACACAAATGCTGAGCGGAGATATTTTCCAGGTTCCCACCGTTTGGCTGATCCCCGGGGCAGGAAAAGAGGTGCACGTGTCATAACAGAGCGTCACCCGGTCGCTCTCAATGGCTTTTTAACAATTCCAAAGTGGAGTCCCTTTGTTTTGGGCCTCATGGAAACAATGTCAGAAACGATCAGATCATGAGAAACCAACCGACCCACTACCGTTGGCCAGAGCACATGCAAGGGGCCACTCTGTTCCAAATGGCAGGCGGCTTCATTCCAACGTGACACGCTGGGTTAATCCAGGCACACCTCCCCACGTGTGTGCCAGCTTTTCTTTTATTCCAGATGTTCAATTCCAGAAGTCTAGACCCGAGTATGTCTGTGTGTCATTAAAAAAAACTCCAGGTCTATTTGCGCTGTCTGCCGCTCCTTCCCACCATCTTAAAATGACATTCCGATACAACATTTATCACACACTTAGATCTCCTACCTCGATCCCCCTCGCCTCCCTGTTTGATTGACAGATGAAGAAAGTGCCAACGCCTCCCTCTCCACATCGACATCCACACCCACATTCTATTTCTCAATAAAAGATATTTCTTTTCTGCTTTCTGCACCGTTACAAGCACTCTGTCTCATTGCGCTCTGATGGCATGAGTGTGTCTCTCCGTTCCCTACTCTCTCTCTCTCTCACGCCCGCCCTGTCTCTCCCCCCTCTGAAGGACGCTCTCTCTCACACACCTTTTTCCTCCTGACTCCAGACTGACCAGGCCTCTTCAGTAGATGCTGCCACGGCATTGTTCTCCTAGGCCAAAAGAATAACTTTCCCCATCCTGTGGCCCTCTGGCCTGCTCGTTTATAACCTTGTTTTCTCTCTCAGATGTAATATTTTCACACCAAAGCCAAAGCCCGGAGTGATAGAGGCTTGCAGGCGCGAGGTGACAAGTGCTTCCGGCTCTCACACTGCAGAGGCCAGCCAGCTCTGCCCTGGCACTAAACGACATAACAAACCCTGAGGAAAATACTTCATCATCCAATGAGATATTAGAGAGAGAGTGTGTGTGTGTGTGTGTGTGTGTGTCCGTGTGTGTCTGTGTGTGTAAATGTGTATATGATTGTGTGTGTGTGGGTGGATGGGTGTGTGCAAGTTCTTCTGGAAACAAATCATGAAAATAGAAAACCTCAAAGTGCAGATTCTGTGCAGAGACTTGCACATCCTGAAAAATCTCACACTGGCATCTCCAAAGAATGTCTCTTACATTAGTGGCAATGCTGGTCACAGGGGACACTTTCCGTTTCAATCTGTGAGTGAGAGAGGAGGAAAAGTGGAGATATTTTATGGGTGTGAGTTTACTGTTTGCTCGCCTCTCTGACTCACTTCTCCACTCTGGAAGGTGTCACACATTGCTTTTTGCTGCCTTTCTCACTCCTACTCCGGCTAACTCAGGCTCTGTGTCCAAGTCAACCATGTGGCGTGTTTTAAATACACTGTCATTTGTGGGTTTAGAGAAGGCGAGAAATGGATGTCTGTCACTATCCTTCATTCAGTCTCCCAGACATTCTATATAGCCTGTTTTGGAAATGACCCTATTTGAGGTCGAAGAAGGACTTAGGAAATTGTCTGTTTTATTCTTCAAAGCTCAAGTTATGGTTTATTTAAACATGCGTGGGGAGGTACCTCCACACTTACAATAGTCCAGTCACAGTACACAGGCAATTCTCATTGGCCAAGCAGCAAGATAAGATCTGAAAAGACGCTTTCCTCAAAACTCCTTACTGTCCCAACCCCAATCACCTTATCTTTTCTCAAAGGCCTTTCCTGCTTTGTAACAATGTCACTACTAGGTCACCACCTGGCGCAGATCAGTCTTCCGGCTGCATACACCATAGGTTCACCCTTAGGGCCCAATTAACCCTCCACTGAAGCGAATACCACAGGTGAGTATGTATCTTGATAAAACACGCCATTGTATTGTAACCATGTCACAAATGCCCCTTGGAACCTCTCAAACAACAACACATTGGAGCAAAACTGCATATTGACAATTCTAGGCTTAAATTCAGTATACAAGTGTTAACATGTGATCTCACAGTGTAATTTCCCTATAAACAAACTCCCTTATCTGACTCACTCAGTTTGGGCAATGATGTCTATGTGTCTATCTCTCTATCTTGTTGTTTAACCTGAAACCCTCTTGAAGTAACAAGAGCATGTCATTTCGGTGTCTTGTCTGGTATGATAAGAGGAGCACAACTCTGCAGGCTAGCGAGCAGACGGAAGGAGAAGTACTCTACCTGTTTCCTCCACACCTTTGACGTGACACCTGGCTCATCGCTCAGCCTGCCTAATGTTTGCCCTCTCTGACCCAGTTCTATTCATCAACTCCCAGACAGTTGGAATTGCAGCCGCTGTACAGCTCTCTCCTGACCGGCCTAGATTAAAGGGGAGAGGTGGCTCTCTCTCCGCCCCCCCCCCCCCAAACACAACTTGATTACAAAAAAGAGAAGAAGAGGGCCTGACATCTAAATTACCCACAAAGACTACAGATTAATCATTCATCCCTCCGCAGGCCACTGCATGCCACTCAGAGACACTCACACACGCACACTCACACACACACACACACACACACACACGCTCACCAACTCTCTGTCTCTAACACTTTAACACTTACAGACACACACAGCTCACACAAACTTGACCCTTCTATTTTCAATTCCCGTCTTTTCAAATTACTTTAGGCAAATTGCATGAATTATTTGGTCATAAAATGAGATGAAGCCATTTGGGCCCTGCAGGCAGTTGGTCAATGATTTAGAGCTCGGCAATATTAAGACCATGAAATCATTTAAAGCCCTTCGTTTTCACTGTCTGTTCTGGAAGTTGGGGAGGACAGCACAACTTTAGCACTCATTCTCTTAGAACGGCGAATAATTCCACAAAGGTTTGCGTCTATTCATTATTAATCTGCTGAAACATATGAATGATTCACGGTGGATTCATTGTCATGCCCCTTGAGTCAGTGTAAGCGGTGGCAATTAAGTCTACAGAAACTCCCAACAAAAAGCCAGTGTTGCAACCGCCGACCGCAGATCCCACTTGCTTACGCTTTCGTAAACACAGCTTTGCTCAACTTGCCTGGGAATAAACAGTGAGAAAGGGAGTCAAGATGGAGGGCCAGGCCAGGCCTACCGCAACTCTCCACGCACAGGGCTGCTTCACAGGGCTGCTTCACAGGCCGGCCCCATCCCCCCGACCACGCTGCGTCCCCTCATCCTAAACCTAACCGGCCAGATGGAGATGGGCCAGTTTGTCAACCTCTGCTTACCTCACCTTAATCTGCTCCGCCACGACTCAACCGTTCCCAGTCAAAACATAGCCGTCACCGTCTTCCTGGCCGTCTGGGTGCATGCTGTGGCGGTTCCCGTCAGTGCACACACACACGCCCACGCCGTCTGATGGCTTACAAGCCTTGCATTGTCTCTTTAATGGCGGCTCGTTGGCCAGGTTTTTTGGGCCAGGTAATGAGGATAGGGGAATGTCAAACATGTGGCGCATCACATGCAAACTGACTCTTAATAGGCCTGTACCTATGGAGATTAGGTGAGCTAATGTGTTACAAATCTTTGGAGATATATCTATGAATAGGGCGGATGGAATGTCTACACATTGGACTGGCGTGTCGAATTAATTAATTAGATCCACACTGTGTGTGTGTGTGTGTGTGTGTGTGTGTGTGTGTGTGTGTGTGGCAGGATTAATCATTGGCCGTGGTAAAGGTTAATGAATGAATCTTATCTCTCAATAGCTCATCAAATCAGGGGTGGGAGCTGGCCCGCCATGTAATCTAAATCAGCGAACCCAGCGGGCCTGCTAGCCGGCTCTGTCTCCTAACTAGTGACCCATAAAACGCAGCGGAGGAGAAAAAGAACGCAGGCCGTGTGAGAAAGAGTGTAGTGCTGGGCCGTCTTAACATAACCAACGCTTTCGAATGGGGTGACCAAGTCCTTTTAGAACAAAGCTTTGCACGTTTAACTTAAGTCACGTTTTGACAATACAAGATGTGGGGTAAGGTGTCACCAGCTTCATTTCACCCTCCTGCTAAACTCCAGCTGCCGTCTCCACCTTTCTCAAGGCTGGGCCTGTGGTAAGAGCTGTGGGCTCACTGAGGCCGTTAGGAGCAGAGCTGCCAGGGAGAAGCAGGAGGAAACGGAGGCACTTTTTTTCTCTCTCTCTCTCTCTCGTTTGAGACTGAACACCCGACTAAGCCACTGTGTGACATCAACTGGCCAATCTCCACATCTAACACACATCTAAACAGTCACTGCGCACACAAACACACACGGGGAATTGTCTTTCATCTAGCAATAGGCTAACCTCAATGGGTGGCATTCTTCTTCCACTCCCGTTCGACTGTAGCTCCTGAGGCAGGCCTGCCCTGCCAGCTCTTCATAACAGTGTCGGGGGCACATTCCCCATTTATATATTTATTCAACCTCAACTTGCTCCATGGAATGCCAACCACTAGCAGGTGTGGAGGGGGGACCCAACAAGTCCCTACACATGCCAGTTCTTCATTATTTACTCTAGCGTTGTGTGCAGACGAGAGGTGGAACGTCTCTATTGGCTACCGAGCCACACACACACAACCATGTAAGATCTGAGCATATGCTTGCTTGTAGTGTCCCGGGGTTGATAGAAATTATTTTGTGAGGCTTGAGAAAACACGACGGTGTTGTTCAATGCACATAGTGACAGATGTAATCCTCTGAACACATGTTGTGGAAGTGGAGGGATCAGTCGCACCGTTTGGAGTGATAAGGGATCTGTACCATTAGTAAGTTGCTTATTGTGTGCATGGCTCCAATGGTCAGGTTAGCGAAGGCTTACAGACCTGCCAGCTCGGGCTTGGACTTTAGGTCCAGTAAATGTACATGACAAAAGCTGAAGAACAAGAGACATTACATTTGACGTGGACAAATATCACTTGTACCTTTATTTCATCATCATTCTTTCTCTCCCTCTCTCTCTCTTTCTCCCTCTATTCCCCCCTGTGCACATAATCATCTAATTAATTAACCGTAAAGTAAATATCCCTGAATGTCAGTTGAGTAAAAAAAAAAAAATCAAGTATTAAAAACATCGCTCCCGATTATCCCTTCATTATCTTGCTGTTCTCTGTATGCTTTTTTTTTTTTTTTACAAAATTCCAACAGTGTTGTTCTTTATTCATACCCAAGATTAAAGAACGGTTTAAGTACTCTCCAAATTGCGGGGGGAGCAGCTAAATTATTGTTTTTGTATAATTATTAGAAAATGAGGAAAGTCTCGTCAATAAAGAAGAGGGACCGTGAAGCGAGAAGGGACAATGGCTGCTTTTGTTCTCATCTTTTCCACGCCGTGGAAAGCGGCTTCACGCATGGTGGATGGCCTGTCGATACAGGCTACCGCAGCTGCATAGATAACATTCAATAACAACATGAAGGGAACGAAGCAGGGCTGTCCGCTCGCAAGGCCTACGCCAGCTCGTCTGCGATCACTCCAACTGATTGATACCACGCCTGTGAGCATGAATGGAAAAAACGTTCTGTGTGTGTGTGTGTGTGTGTGTGTGTGTGTGTGCGCGCGCATCTTGGCATTATGTGTGTGTGTGCGCGCATCTTGGCATTATGTGTGTGCACCCCAGCGACTCCCTGGGTTGTATATAGATCAATAGATATAAGATATGATCCTCCGTACCACATTGTAACTGGACTGGTAAAATATAGCCTTTCATGTTCTGAAAAAGAAAAACAGTGGAGCGTTCCTGCCATTGTCTGTCTGATGTACAGTACGTCAGCCTGGAACAGTGTGAGCCCTCACCTCTCTCATTGTGTTAGCGGGCCCTTCTCCCAGAGCCCGGGACACGGAGCAGCAGTGGGGAATGACGGATGGGCTCACCTGCGGCCTTACCTGAAGAAAACCCGGCGGGGCCCGGGGCTTATCTTGTATCAAAGCAGTTTAATGACGGCGTGTTAAGCTGAGCGTTGTCGAGCACGGTGAGCAAGGGGGACTTTCCACACTCCCATAATGAATAGAGGGAGAAGAATGCGCGCACGTCAACACATGCCTTGATGTTTGGGTTGCATTCGACCGCAAATGCAACATGATTGCTTTTTTGGTGGAGCTAATTGTGCACATTATTGAGGCCATGAAATCTGGAGTTAACCTCTGTGGCGTCTCTGCGGGTTTTCTCTTTCTCTATGTCTATTCCAAACTACACTGTAAGAAAGGTGTTGAGTTCCTATTGTTGTTCAACGTAAGCAGGTGAAATCATGCTGTGATGATCAACAACGAATATGCAGGCGATTTCTTTTTACCGAGTGCACATTTAAATACTAAGAGAGTGCCTTAATAAACAAGCCCTTATTATACATAGCACATTCTCATTATCACTCTTTGAAATATCATGTCAACAAATTACTAACAGCTAACCATTCTGAAATACACATGAATTCTTCCATACCGATGAAGCAATTAAAGAGCTCAAAAATTGTAGTTCAACGCAGGGTCACGATGAATAAGCTAAATAGGACATAAGATTATGTTTGCTAATAAGCCTAACCATTAGCAAACCTGCTTCACAGTGACTTAGAACATTAAGGTATTAACATTTCCTGACATTAAGGTCACCTCTTTTGAAAGAAAAAAACAACTCTCAACACACAACCGAATAATACCTTTATTTACAACGAAGTGGCCAAACTGTACCCAATTAACTAACAGAACAAGGATGGCATAATGACAAAAGATGAAAACAGAAATTGAAAAAAAAAGAAACAGAGAAACGGTAAGTTCATCCAAAAGAATATAACACTCCAAATTGGCTTGACCATCCATTTCCTCTGGTATTACGTGAAGCAAATTTGGGCAGAACTTAATGTTTTCTTCCATTTCTGCCATACTGCTTTTTTCTCTTTGGCTATGTTTAGGTCTGTGATGATTTACTTTCTGGCACAAAAATAATGTAATTATCGATCCTTTACCGTTTTATTTGATATGGATCTGTGCAATCTCAAAAACTGTAGCCAGGTTTTTGTAAGGTTGTATGCTTCACCTGCAGCAATGAACATAATAATCTGCATCTGTTTACGAAGACATTAGCTACAAGTCAGGTTATTTTTGCAAAGATTGTCTTTATAATGCTCTGTTGTTTTAGTGTGTGTGTGTGTGTGTGTGTGTGTGTGCATGTGTGTGGGTGGATCGGTGAGTGGGTGGATCTGTGTGTGTGTGTGTGTGTATGTGTATTTTTATGTGTGCAGTCTTGACAAAACACTGCTCTTTCAGCAGCTTGAGAGAAACTAGGGTAACCTTTAATCATACATTCTTCAATTAGTGCGACATCTGAATCATTTTCAGAATGCTTTTTGAACTACATTTTCAAAGGGAGGATAAAACGTCTTTTGCCCAGCCCCCGGGTGCAGCTATCCACTTCTTTGTTTCATTTTTTACCTTTAGCCAGCGTCTGTGTTCCCTCAGCCACGCAGGGCAGCCAGACAGCCCAAGGCCACGTTTTACCAAGCTACTAAAGATGGACACACACGTCATTTCATGTCCACGGTCCTGGTGTAAACAAGAAGCTGAAGTCTTTCATCTTCCTCCCACTCTGGGCCTCCTCCTCTTCGGGAGCTACCGACATCCCGTTCCGTCCACAACCAGCCCGGCCTGAAAGGAGCGCGAGGGCAGGAGAGCGGGGGGCGGCGGTCAGAGCCACTGGAAATACACGCTTGCCTTTTAGAGTGTGCGAAACCAATTCTGAAGACGTCCAAAAGGAGGGGAGCGTGGGGGAGAGGTCAGGGGCCAGAAGCTGGGGAGGTGGAGCAGGGAGAGGAGCCGTCTGGGTCACAGCAGTCCAGAGAGGAGGATTAGCGCCATGCCACAGCCAGAGTAGCAAATGTATGATTTTTAATTAAAGAAGATTGCAGAGCTGCACACCCTGCCCCCCCCTCCTTCCCTCTCTCTTATTCTCTCTCTCTGAATCAAAATTTAATTATCTCTATAAATCCTTTTCCAAAGTTAATTGTCATGTGCTATGGAACAGATTTAGACAAACGGTATGAAGGAATGATAGAGAGAGGAAGATATGCGGAGAGGTAAACAAGTATGAAACGATATGGGAGCGTTTAGCGCTCATCTACCACACAGGGCGCAGAATTATCATCAGATTAATTAAGTTTCCACTCCGGGGTCGGAGAGTGTGTCGTTCTCTGGAGGACTGAGAGAGTGAGGTCGAGGGAAAGAGAGCGAGGTGAAGCCAGGGAAAACGTGTGCTCATCGGGGGGCACTGGGGGTGGTGGTGGTTGGAGGTCCTGTCCAAATATGCTTGAAAACACACACACACACACGTACACATCACCTTAGGAGTATGCCTTACTCCCATTATTCCATTAAGAGAAGCTGCATGCCAATATTAGTCATGGCTGTGTCTATCTTGGGAAATGGAACGCCAGAGGCGTGTCATTAGAAATGGGCACAGCACACTCATGTAATTTACCCCCCCCCCACACACACACACACACTCACACCGCTGTTTCCATGACGATGACCATGCCAACATGAAATCCCACGTAAATTGCCTACCTACTTAATCACTTAAAATGCCGGCGAGCTAGAGGGGGTTTTCCACTGGCCGTGCACGGTTCTCCTGAGTTGAGAAGGTAAAGACGTGAAGAAAGCTGGCTCTTCTGAGCGAGTCTGACCTACGACCTCTTTGTTTGAATGTCAGGAAAGGGCACACCTTGGCCCCCAGGGGTCAGCGATGAATGAGGTGTGACGAGAGGGTTCAAGTGGGAAGGCAGGATGGCGGCGTGACAGGGAGAACCACATGCTTTCTGTCCAAGGGCCTCGGACTCGGCTCCTGTTTCCTATCGGGTCGGCATGACAACAAGAAGAGGGATTACCTGCAGAACATGTCGCTGAGGGAACAGAATGCAAAGTTAGCATGTGTTTCGTGCGGCGCTGAGCGCTGTGTCCCAGAATAGATTGTGGTTCCATGTTGAATGTATTTGACACGTAAACGAGGGACACGGTGTGGTTTTGTTTTGAGCTGGCGGTTTGTTAACGGTTCTTGTCACAAGGTATCGTGCTCACAAAATGTGTCGTGCTAAAAGAAAACCTTTTTGAGATGAGTAAATTAGCATATCGCTTTCTAAAAGTGGCACAGTAACACCATTCCTCTTCGCTATCACCCTCTACCTCCAACTAACTGTCACAACTAATTCTTGCCTATCATTCTAAGCCATTTACTTTCCACTCCACTGGAGTTTTGACAACTCCTCTCACCTCATCAGTAATCTGCCTGGTAGAATTAACAGCACTCTAACAGAGAAGTTGTGTGTGTGTGTGTGTGTGTGTGTGTGTGAGTCTTTGTTTTTTGCGGGGCTCTGTATATGCATGTATGTGCATTATCAGCCCACCCCAGGCCAACGACGGCTTTGAGAGACAGGTATGAAATGAGGAGTGTCAGTGCATATGTGACGCCATGCTAACATCACCCCCCGCCTGCCAAACTAGCTGAGACATTTTAATTATGCTTTAAGAACATGCAGCACGCTCCATATCCCCGTACTTTCTTAATATAAACCCCCAGCCAAGCAAGCAAACAGACAAACAGACAGACAGACAGGCAGGCAGGCAAGCAGGCAGGCGGACAGGCAGGCGGACAGGCAGGCAGGCGGACAGGTAGCAACTTAATCCTGCTGAGGATATGGGGCCTAGGACTGTCTGGGTTCAGGTTGTGGTCTCAACACAAAGCACCACCAACATCTCTCACTCTCACTCTTTCTCTCTCTCTTTCTCTTTCTCTCTCTCTCTCTCTCTCTCTCTCTCTCTCTCCCTCTCTCTGATGGGATGAGAGTCTAAGGTAAATCCTGCTGGAAAAGAGCTGCCTTCTTCAGCTCGCCATCTCCAGAGGATGGTAGTGTGTGAGACTGTCTGACACACTCAATTTGGGAACAAGAAGGGTGGGTGGTGTGTGTGCATGTGTGTGTGTGTGTCTGTGTGTCTGTGTGTGTGTGTGATGGAGCTTGTCCCATGGGATCACGTAGCACCTCAGCACCGGCAGAAGGAGATTACTGTCAGTGCGGCAGCCATTTTCTAATCTTGTAAAGCTCTCTGGAAGTCTTGTTTACATGTAGACTCCCATGCCTCGGTGTGCGGCGCTGAGGGCTTCCGTCAACAGGCACACACCTCGCACCGCGCGCAGACACACAACCAGACGGCACAACAGCCCAGCAGCTGGGAAGGCGATTAGACCCGGGGATTTGCCGACTTCTAAATGTGGCGCGCAGGTCCGTGCTGACTACCAAGGAAACGCTGCTCCGTCAGAGAACGTCCAGCGGAATACAAATGAAGGAAGAGGAGGCCGGGGCCCCGCTCAGGAAAAGATTCAAACAGCTCCGAGCGCTTATCAAAGTTTAACGTCCTTAAGAAAAAAGAATAACACGTTTTAGAAGCTTAATTCACTTGTCAACCTAGAGTTATTACCTCCTTTATGAAGCACTCTATCTCTGGCAGGCCGTCCCTGGAGGAGCAGCACAGAGGAGCAGGACTGCAGTGAGAGTTAGTCAGCTGTTTGCCTGTCTGTCTGCAGAGCTAGCTAACCTCCGAGCCAGCGGGCCTTGAAGACTAGGGACAACCTGCTGTTAGAAGGTCAACCTTTTCCCATTTTCTTACCGACCGCAAACGGACATGTGATGTTGATTAACGTGTAACTGAAGATGGGTTGGGAAAGGGCCTTTCCGTTGTGGAATAGCGCCGGCCGTGGGACTATGGGCACGTCCAGGGAAACCTCGGCGCCGACACAGGAGGGAAACAGGGCCTCCGCCACAGCTCTCACTGGGTGTCTGATTTTCACTGTTTCCCAATCAGTAACACAAACAGGCAGGGCCGCTCCAACCGATTTAGAGAGAGTGACGCTGTGCGTGTGTGTGTGTGTGTGTGTGTGTGTGTGTGCGTGTACACATGTGTACAAGTGTGTGTGTGTGTGTGTGTGTGTGTGTGTGTGTGTGTACTACTGTAAGGAGAACAGTGCACCAGCGGCCCTGCAGGCCCTTTGGCCCCATGGTTATCCATCTCTCACTTATGGGGTCACGGAGGCCAATTGGCCCTTTCCACTCCTACAATTCCTCCCCGAGGACGTCCATTTGTGTTACCGGGCAGACTGAGGGGCCTGTGGGCTGTTTTCAGCCTCTTTGTGTTTCCTGCCTTCCCCTCCATTCTCTCCACTCTCTCCTCGCTCGTCTTATTTTACCCCCTGTTTTCCTTAGTGTCACTCTGCTCCCCGTTCCCATCATACTAATGTTCTCTCTCACTCTCTCTCACACACACGCACACACACACGTGCACGCACACACACACACATGCACACGCACGCACACAAAGACACGCAAGCCGGCCCCCTATCCTGGCGTCCTGTGAGGATTATTTCCCCTTCCTCCTGCAGTGGCCTTTGTGCTGGCCTGGGCTGTTTAAGGCCCGTTAGGCTGTTGTTGTAACTAATCCCTGACTTCCACTCCCCTTGTGCTCGGGGTAAATATAGTAGCTCCAACTGGCCCAGGCTGTCTGTCTGTCTGTTTGTCTGTCAGCCCAGGCCGGCCCTGCCCTTCCCCGCTCCACACACTCCCACCACCACTCTCCCCTCCACCAGTGCTCTGGGCACCGCTGTAATCGAGATGGTCTGTGTGTGAGAGGGCTGCTGTGTGTGTGTGTGTGCGTGCGTCCGTGCATGTTTGCTTGCCTGCCTGCCGGCGCGCGTGGTCCAGAACGTGAGATGGCTCCTAACGAGACCAGAGCAAAGGAGCAGAGGAGAAAGAGTGAAGAACTTTCCAGAATTCCCAGCGTCTCAACACGCGGACGCTTCCTCCTCTCCGACCCGCGTGGGAGTCCGTTCAATCATTCTGGAGAAGCCGACCCAAATGCTGCTGCTTGGCGAGAGGGGAGGCGCTCTCGCCGGGGCCTTCAAAGGGCTCATTGATGGTGGAGCCGGGCTGAGCGGGACTCTGGTAATGACGGGGGGCCTCCCAGTGCAGTGAGGGCCGTCCATCTTGGCACGCCGGAGCAGACCTCCAACCACCCGGCTCCTGTCGAGGCCTCCCCGAGCCCATTCATTATTCAGGGGAGTGTCCCACTTCCTCCTCGCGCTCCGTTTTCCATACCCCCCCCACCCTCCGGTTCTCCCCGTCTCCCCTTCCGTCGTCCGATGCGGCGCGCCGAGCGATTGGACGGTTGTTTGCGCGAGTGCTCGCTGCGTCCCCACACACGGCTCACTGGTGACTGGTGTTCTGGTGACCGGCGTTCTGGTGACCGGTGTTCTGGTGACCGGCGTTCTGGTGTGTTCTGAAACCCGACACGTGGTGCCGCAAACCCCCCCCCCCCCGCCCCCATGCAGCCAGGTTTGAACACACTGGGCCTCCATTGTCTGTGTGTGTGTGTGTGTGTCTTCCTCCTTCGCAGACATCAGTGGGCGACCCCGTGTGACCCCCCGTCCCCGTCCCCTCCCCCCCTCCCTCTCTCCACACCTCCCTATCTACGGCTCGGGTTACCTCACGCTCTATCTTCTCCCCTCCTCTTCCCTCTCGTGTGTCTGACCCAAAACACTGCTGCCGAAACCCTAGCCCTCACCGCTGACCCCTACTGAGTGTGTGATGACACACAGGGGCCCGTTAGAGCACTTAACAGGGCGTGCACACCCCCCTCCCACTTGCACGACGAACAAACAGACACACACCCGCGCACGCGCACACACACACATACACACACACACACACACACACACTCTACTGAAAGTGATGACAGACCGGGACCAGTGGATGAGGGGAATCCTTGTGGAAACACAAGAGGCTATGTTGGTGTGTGTGTGTGTGTGTGTGTGTGTGTGTGAATAGTTTTCAGCAGCTGACACAGGCCTTGGATCTGCTGTGTTGAGTGGCCTCGTCATTGTGGGTGAGCTTCTTTCCTGCAGAAGAGACTAACTGAATGCAGCAGGTTGCGCTCAGTCTCTCTCTCATATAAATGTTTGGACTGGAGTGGGTGTCCGTGTTTACGCAAACGCTACCCTGTGTGTGCGGGCACGTGTGTGTTGGTGTGTTTACGGTGTGTTTGTGTCGACGGACTGGAAACTGGCCGTAGGAGTGGTGGGGTTGTTTGTTGTCCTGGCGGTGTGTTTTAACAGGCCGTGAGTGTTTGTTTATCCAGCCGGTAAACGTCAGGGCCGGTGTGGGACGCATGGCGGGGGGGGGGGTGAACAAACACATGGCCGCGTGAACACACACACCGACCGCGTCCCGACCGCCGCCGTCCATCATCGTTTGGCCCTCAGCTGTCCAGGCGGGCTACTCACCTGTCGCGCCGTCACTCACGCCGGGGGTGGGTGGAGAGACGGGGGGGGTTCTTACAGAGAGGAACAGGAGACAGGGAGAAGACTCAGTCCCCAAAGAGGGGGAGGAGGGGGAGGAGCCCCCCCCCCCCGACAGTGACCTGAAGCCGTGTCTCAGGGAAGCAGTCAACATGGTAGAGGACAGGGGGAGGGGGCTGGAGGACAAAGCCTGAGAGGAGAGCGGCCCAATGTCACGGTCAAGGGAGGAGAGGAAGACAGCCGTTAGAGTCCTAGCGACTCCCAGGGGGGACGGTGTTAACCTCTTCCTGCCTGCCTGCCTCCGTCCTGCTGATGTCAACACCGTGGGCCTCCTGTCTTATCTCCCTGCCCCGTCACTCCGTGCCTCTCCTCCTTCCCCTCCTCCTCCTCCTTCCCCTTCATCCCACCTTCCTGCTCCCTCCTCCATCCCCTCCTTCGCCCCCTGCCGTGGGGGGTTGTTTTGCTGGATGAAAGGGTTAGAGCTGGGGCCCTGAAATTACCGTCTCTTCTCGTCCACCCCCCTGGGTGTGTTCCCACAGCGTGCACCGGAGGTCAAAGGGCATATCTAATTGCTGCCAGGCTGGAGGAGATAACAGCGGGGCAGGTTTGCGGGCGTTGCGGTGGACGCCAGACATAACAGTTTAGGGTGGCAACCCCGAGGCTGCAGCTCGGTAAACAAAACCTGAAAACCATTTATACACCCCACGCACACACACACACAGACACACACACACACATCGACTCCAGCCACAACACAGGTACAAATCGTCAGGTCAAACCGGGTGGTTGTCTTTTATGTTCCAAGCAAGCAGGCGAGAAGAAAGGCTTTCGACTTTGCACTAAGTGAATAACAAAGTTAGCAAACCATGAAAGAGGTCGGGGAGATCAGACCCAGTTCGGTGATTTGATTTGGTGCTTACACGAATAAAATGCCTTCCGTGGCCATGCTCAAAACCTCAGCTGGGGAGCCGTGTTTGTGAGTCGATATACTACGTCAAACCGAGAGGCATTCTCTGACAAACCACTCCAGAAAAAACATCAAGCACGGGAACGAAGACCCGGACAATAATATGAAGTTGCGCCATTCATCTAGAATCTTAGGAGATGTGACCTTTCCTTTTCATGACTCCGTCTCCATTGATCCAGCCTTGTCGGCGGTGGAATGGCATGTTACCTCCGCCTATAACTGTGTGCCGAGGTGGCGTAGTAGCCCACAAATCAAACATGGCAGCCTCTGCCATTTGGAGTCGTCGTCGTACTTGTTGTTGTTGTGGTGGCGGTGGTGTTGAGTGGGTGCCAGCGGCAGGCATTCCGTTGCCGGAGTTAGCATTCAGTCGGCATAGGTCATGGCCAGCAGGCTTTTGTGTGCCGGCAACCCCAGTGTCACTGCTGTGTGGTGTGTGTATACAAATGCTGGAGAGAGTCAATGAGAAGCACACACAGGACCCCTACACGCACACACGCACACACACACACACACACACACACACACACACACACACACACACACACACACAGACACCCACACACGCATAGGCACTCAAACACCCCCCCCCCACACACACACACACAGCTACTCATACACCCACACCCTGAGAACTCACTTCCAAACCGACTTTTAGCAGAAAGAGAAAGAGAGTAGCCGAGTCTCTTTCAAAGACAGTGTTGAGAAAGGAGTCACGTGGTCACTCACAGCCACAGTCAAGTGTCAGTTACACCACTCTAGTCTGCTAGTGACATCAAGGAGGATGTTTGATCTAGTTACAGCAGCACCTATTTAAACCCAATACATTGTTAAACATTTCATCTTGGACCGTATGGTGTCGACAAGGCTGATCTTGAGAATAAAATGTTGTATTGCCAACATATTTCCCATGAAGGACATGGCTTTGTTTCAGATGTTCGGTGAGTTCTAATAGGTTGCGTGTGACTTAAAGTCTCATTGATCTTGTCTAGAGTAATGGAACACCTTGACATCTTATCAATGGTTTTCTTAGTGCCTGTATTAACGCAGCACCTCTAGCGAAGTCTCACCCCGGCGTTTCCATTAACCAAGATACACAGAAACGGAGTGGCTGATATTCCAAATCCCTGGAACGAGTCATCATCTCATTCCCTCGGGCCGTGGGGACCTTTGCAGAGCTCAGCAGAATACGGTGGACGCCCCCTCCCTAGATGTGTACTGTTATAAGAGAACAACGTGAGTCCGTTCGGTGCTGTTGCACAGATCAGGACCTTCCAGAGACTGTAAATGTTGCATCCACAGTGTTTCCAACCAAAACCGTCAAGCCCGATAGCTTGTGATTGGCCTTCTAAATCAGCGTTGGGGCTGAGGCTAACGCGCCGGCTCTGTTTGTTGAACATTTCTTAAACAGAGTCGGAGGTGAAATAAACCCAACGGTCCCTGAGCGCAGTGGGTTGTGTCAAAGCGTTTAGCCCCAGTAAATAAGGTTAGCACTCAACTTTGTATTCACTTCAAAGGTCATTTCAAGTGCTCAGCCGTTCATGAAGTTCTCTTTGTGTGCTTTTTTGGAAGAACCTGTGAGCTACCACGAGGGCTTTCAGACACAGAGCAGCCGGCAAGCTATCGCCATAAAACGAAGGGAAGTCGTCGCAGTGGTCTCTTACCTCCTGACTGATTTCTGTGTCGACAGAGGGGCGGGGCCATGCTCCGGCTCCGGTCCCCCCGGGTGGCTCCCCTGCTCCCCTTCCCTCCCCGAGTCTCTCTCCTCGTTCCGAGTCGTTTGCTTCCCGAGCCTCCGATCGCTCCCCCGTCACGCCGGCTGCCCGAGTCCGGGCGTAATTGGCTTTAAGAATGACACGTCGCGTTCGGGGCGCGAGACGGGGAGCAATTTGGGAAGGGTCCCTGTCGCGGGGACGTGTTCTGCTGGGTGTGTGTGTGTGTTGGGCCCCCTTGCACGAGACGCGTGTGGAAGCGGCGGAGAAGGACGGGAGCCTGATGTGGGGCAACGAGGAGAGGGATTTGACAGTCGGCGTCGCGTGGAGAAGCCTCTCCGTGAGAGGAGATTGTAAAAGGATTCTCCAGTGACTTGAAGACGACTGGGTCGGGACGTGACGGGGAGACAGACAGAGAGAGAGTGACTCTGCATTCTGACTCACATTTGAGTCTACCATCCAGTGTGTGAGCGTGTGTGTGAGCGTGTGTGTGTGTGTGTGTGTGTGTGTGTGTGTGTGAGAGAGGAAGAGAGAGCGAGCCGATGTGTGTGCAGTGAGGGATAGGCTACTGCCAAGATCCATTTGCATTCATTAGAGGGCCTGTGTGAGAGAGTGTTCATCTCCATATGGCACGGATCCACAACTGTCTTCAGCGCCGAGCCCTCCTATAGATCATACTCAAGCGCTGATCAACAGCTAACGGCTTATCTGCACACAGGGCCCCTGCTGGGCCCCCAAACCCTGGATGGGTGCAAGACTATTTGTCTGTGTGTGTGTGTGTGTGTGTGTGTGTGTGTGTGTGGGTGTGTGAGTACGTGTGCATTCCCACAACAGCCTACTCGTTCCAGCTCATAAAAGGCCAAACTAGAAAAAAGAGAGCTAAAAAAAACAAGGGGGTTCATGTGCATGTGCTTACAGTGTGTTTTGGCTTTGAATGCGCAACATTCTGTGTGGGTTTTAGGGTGTGTGTGTGTGTGTGTGTGTGTGTGTGTGTGTGTGTGTGCATACCCCCAACAGCCTACTCGTTCCAGTTCATAAAAGGCCAAACTAGCAAACACATGTCATGGCAGGAGTGGGTTTCCTTCTGGCTTTAGACGAACAAAAGCATCATTAATGAATTGAGTCGGCGAGCATATGTGTGTGTGTGTCCGTGTTGGTTATGGAGAGATAAAGAGAGATATAGAAAAAGAGAGATCAAGAGAGGGATAGAGTGAATGAGAGGACCACCATCCCAAGCCTTTGAAGAAGAAAAGCCTCTCTTCCTCATTGTGTTAGGCCTGGACCGCTGTGGGCCGTTCTGACAAACACTCTGCCAGCCCCCAGCCATTCCTGTGACGCCCGTCCTTCTGAAAGCCAGTCCCTCCAGGTCGGCAGGAAGCCTTCTTTGTGTCTTAAGCGTCCCTTCCCTGCTACCTGCCTTCATAAACTCACTCTTCGTCAAACTCTACCTCGAGAAAGAGGCCCCCCCGTCCGCATTTCTCCAAGACGTTGGACCCAAGCCTTTTTTGCACAATCGTAATCTTACGCAACGGCAAAGTCGTACCGAAGACTCGATTTGCCAAAATGGCGGCCCGAGTGAGTCAGTGGGCGCGCGATTCCGTCGGGCACAGGTAGTGTTGGAATGTCTGCTGGCGTCACCGTGGGAGCAGGCTGTCACCAGGAAGCTTAGTGTCTCCCTCCTCGACAGCGTGCCGCAGCAACAAGCGCCGGCACGATGTGTTTAAGCAGAGCTGTGGGACTTCATCACTCTGAGCCCCCGGATCAATATGGCTGCTCCTCCGCATCGGCAGAAGCCACCGCCTCGCTTTTCCATGCCTCCCTCCGACTCTGTCTCTCTCTCTCTCTCTCTCTTTCTCTCGCTATCTCTCTCTCTGTCTCTCTGTCTCTCTCTCTCTCTCTCTCTCTCTCTCTCTCTGTCTATCTCTCTCTGTCTCTCTCCCTCTATGTCTCTCTCTGTCTCTCTCCCTCTCTGTCTCTGTCTCTCTCTC
The DNA here is from genome assembly GCA_036023535.2 of Galaxias brevipinnis. NCBI lineage: Eukaryota > Metazoa > Chordata > Actinopteri > Galaxiiformes > Galaxiidae > Galaxias > Galaxias brevipinnis. The sequence goes on from JAVQIZ010075710.1 coordinate 34,181, forward strand.
TCTCTCCCCCTCTGTCTCTCTCTCTCTCTCTCTCTCTCTCTCTCTGTTTATCGTTTTCTCTCTCTCTCTTTCTCTCTCTCTCTCTCTCTATCTCTGTTTATCGTTGTCTCTCTCTCTCTCTCTCTCTCTCTCTCTCTCTCTCTCTCTCTGTCTCTGTTTATATTCTCTGTTTATCTCTCAGCATCTCTTTTTCTGAGCTCATTCCTGCGCCTGTTTGCCTTATTTCCAGGCATGGCTTTTGTTGTGATGACTTCTAGTGATTCTCTGTAGGAGTATAGAGATGTGATTCTCTTTAGGAGTATAGAGATGTGATTCTCTTTAGGAGTATAGGGACATGGTTTCCTTTAAGAATATAGAGATGTGACTTCCTTTAGGAATATAGAGATGTAACTCCCTTTAGGAGTATAAAGATGTGACTCCCTTGAGGAATATAGTAAACAGTAAACAAGTCCAAAAAGAGAACCCGGTAAAGGGAGTTTGGTGGAGTGGGTGATTGACAGACACATAGTGCACCACCTCGTGAGCTCCTTGTCAGAATGGGGTCGCCGTGTTTGTGTTTGAGCCAATCCTGTCGCTCAAAGGGAGCGCGGGGAAAGGAGGCGGGCCCGCCAGGGCTGTTGACACTTGCCTTGATGGGTTGCCGTGACGATGCTCCACTGTGACAGGGCGGAGTGTGGCGGGGGAGGGGGGCGTTCACCGTCTAGCGCTGTCAATGGGACCCGAGGTGACAGGCGGGCAGGGCAGCCAATCAACGTCCCAGACACTCAGAGAGGATTAACCACCAACTGTCACTAACGGGCTGGATTAACGTTTTGATTGGTCTATGTTAAGAACCTAGGAGTTTTGTTGTACCCGCAGGAGTCTTTGTCATAGTAAGGAAACTATTGCCTAAAAACTGAACTCACCTTTGTCTGCTTCCCAATGCAGTCTCTAAATGGCCGGATGATGCCCTTTTCAGAGACGGATGATGTCCCGACCTTTCCAACGCGCTCCAGGACGTGGTCCCTACTTTCTCTCTCCTTGTCCCCTTCTCACCCCCTCTGTTTCTCTCCCTCCAACATCATCTCTCTCTTCACTCCGCTGCCTCGGCCTCTTCGTCCCCTTCTCCCTCTCTCGGCCTGTGCCTCTGAAGAGGAGGAGGAGGAGGAGGAGGGGCTGTGTGGACTGAGGTGTGTCCACTGAGGTGTGATGGACATCTAGTCCCCTCTAACCCGGTCAGACACCGTCCTCGTTCCTGTGCAGCACACTCCGTAGTGTCCCTGCTAGCATCACGTGTCTGGGTGACGCTGTCTCTCATAGCCCTCACAGCACGTTGTTGGGATCTCACATCAGCCCATGACGTGTTATACACCCTCGACCTGGTCACATGGTAACGGTTCATTTTCCCTTGAGGTTTAGTTGCAATCCGAGGCATCCTAACCTGATTGACGTCCCACGGTACGCTGAGGCAGACGGGGCCTGTCTAAACCCAGGACCAGGAGGGCCCGCTGTGGAATATGTCTGTGCTGCAGCTCACTGGAGGAATGTGGATGCTAAACGCTCTGGAATGTGTCAGTCTGGCGGAATGTGTCTGCTCGGTGGAATCCAACAATGGTCCAGGGTTTGGTGGGCAGCCCATTATTGCTTAGGCTGTTGTGTGCACTCTCAGACTGTGTGTGTGTGGGTGAGTGTGTGTGTGTGTAGAAGAGAGAGAGAGAGAGGGGGATACCTTGCCTGCGTGGGTGTGTAAGGCACTGAGTGACGTTGCCCTCTGCTCTGGTAGGTGGCGTGGCTAACGTCTCCTCTCCGTCTCCGGGCGTGTCGCTGGCACTTCTCCGTGCGCGCCTCCGGAGCTAATTCGCCCGATGACAGACGTGCCGACAGATGATCCCCAGGCGACGTGGGCTCCGCTTTCTCCAGACAACCCCCCCCCCCTTCTTTCTCTCCCTCTCTTTCTCTCTCTCTCTCTCTCTCTGTCTCTTCCTCCTTCGTTTCCCCCCGTATGCCCACTCTCTCTCTCTCTCGCTGCCCTGACGTGACGAGAAGAGCAGACCTGCCACCCAAGCGTGTCGGCTGAATCGCTCACCATGGCGTAACCCCCTCCTTTCCTCCTCCTCCTTCTGCCCCTCCCCAACACACACACACACACACACACACACACACACACACACACACACCCCCCACCCCACACACAC
>JAVQIZ010075755.1:0-18281 GCA_036023535.2 Galaxias brevipinnis
ATATATATATATATATATATATATATATAGTTCTATGGCCATTATGTTTTGTGAACATAAAACGGATTTGCTGTGTTGTATGAGACACAGGGCTGCACAGGGCTAATGAGTGGTGGGCCTCTGCATGCTTGTGTTGTGTAGTTGCCACTTCCTGCTGGGGTAGTGTACCGTGTCGAGCTCCCCTGTCTCTAAAAGGGTCTTGGAGAGACATGTGAAGAGGGTCTGTGCTTTTTCGTTCATAAACATGCCCGGACTACTGCTTAGCTACTGCCCCATTCACAACTATAATGCAAGTGCTAACATTACCTAGAGCTTTGAAAGCCTGATTTCCACTGCAAACATAGCTCGACAGTTGGTGCTTTCTTAATTATCTCGCTGTTCCATTTCCCAAAGTTATTTTGAATCCCCCAAATATGATTTGTCAACAGGGGTAGGGTGGATAATAACATATTACCGCTCTTCACAATAGGTTTTGGGCAAATTTTGTTGACTTGGCTTGAGCACCTAAGACATTTATTACACATTTAGGTTCGCAAGTGCATTGCTTATGCAGCATTTAGGCACTCTACTTAGTCCTGCCTACTGCATGAGAAATATCTGAATGAAACAAGCTTTGATGGAACTTGAGGTAACTGACAGACACTGAGCTTGTTTTGCTAGTAGCATAGCAAATTTAAGCTGACAGTGCCAGTAAAAGTGAATAGTAAAATATTATGCCTGTTTGAGGGATGAAAGACATTTCAAACAAAGCCTTATTTTCCTAACAGCCAGTCAGGTATCCATTAATATGAAAGATACACTGTCAGTGGTATTGCTAAGAAACTCAACCCTACTACGTATTATCTTTAGTAAAGAACTTTAATTGACTTTATCAGATTGAAAGAAAGGGTTTATTCCAGCCGAGTTGACCCACGGGTAATGTTTCTACAGTATGTATAACAATTTCCTGTTAAAAGCTAATATATTGGGTTTCATGCATATACACAACTACTAAGGTGTTACGGAGACATATAAAGAAGTAAGAGAAAGTCCAATAATCTGATAAGGACAGGTTGTTTTTTCTGTTCCAATATTAATTTCCCTGTGTTGTGTTTGAGTTTAGTTGAGTTGTGATGGCCATTATTAAGTTTCCTGCCCTGCCTTTCACAGTTTCACTTTCCACCATGTCTATGGTTCTGTCACAAACAAGTTTGGAGACTCCTGGACTTGGACATTGTCAAAAATCTACTCTACTTTTTTTGCTCAGTAGCTGTGTGAAGCAGTTATTGGAAACACACCTTGCTCTAAAATGGCATGGGTCCCTTGTGGGAGAGACGAGGTCGGGGGCGTCTCCTCTTCCAGCCAGCCGGTCTGTGGGTCTGGCCGCCCCTGCCTGCATTCTGCTGGACCGTCTTCCTTACCGTGGCCGCCTCCTCTAGCTCTCTGCCATGCTCTGTGGAGGCCATGGGACCTAGAGACACAAACAGAGCACCACAGTTAAAGCTTATACACATTTGAACACTCGGTTTGCAGTCTATTCTTAGCTGAGGTATCGTGTTTTGATTGCGAGCCCACCCAATGAGTGTCCCATAGAATATGGATCAGGATCCAAATGTGTATCACTAGAAATAATTAAGAGACATGTATAGCTAAGCGTGAAAGTGTGTGTGGGCCTATCTCAGGCCACCCGGGGAAGTAGTTCATCAAGACAATGTGGTGGAACCAAACCACAGCAGATGTAGACTTAGCTTGCTGAGAAACTCAAACCCTTGTGTCTCATGTCCCCTGTCACTCGCTGTAAGATCACAGATGTCTAACACACCAGACATGCAGAGGTGCACACAACATCACCCCTGGTTTGACCTGAGATTAAAGATGCTCCGAATAGTAGTTTGTCTCTCACAGGATGTGAGGTGTGTGTGATTGTGTAATGTGGGTGTCGGGTGTGTGTTTGTGTGTGTGGTGGGCATGTGTGTTTGTGTGTGTGGCGGTATGTGGGTTTGTGCATGTGGGGGTGTGTGTGTATGTTTTAGAGAGTGGTACCAGATGTTCTTAGCCATTTCTCAATAAGTGTGGCCTGATCTTTTAAGCCCCTCTTATCCAAATGGTTTGATCCACATCAATGTCTGAGTAACCTTGCCACCCATTGCAAACAGAGGGACCTCCTTTGAGAGCTCCAATCTTCAGAGGGTTTTATTGAACATCTTTTTTGAATGTAATGCGATATTTTACAATAGTGATCTTTCACACTTCAATTCCCCCACAGATCAATAGTTTTTATCCCATGAGATTTTACTTTAGTTTCGCCGGACGTTTTATGTGAGCATGACAAAAAGATTAAATATCTCATGGTGAAAATATCCCAGAAACAAAAAACGAGTGCAACTCAGTAAATTGATTGCAGCTGTCATTTGCAACCGATATCCAATTTGCTCACCCAATTAACAAGAGTCACATGATTACTGTCTCATAAAGCTGCCCAGACATCCATCAATGATGGCCCAGGTGTTAGTGTGGGTCGTGTTTTCAATCTGTCTACTAATACCCTTTACAGTCAGCCTACAGTCAGCCACAAGCTTCCTTTCCTAACATTTATGTCTTAACAGCAAATTCTACAGAGATGATCCTCTATACATTCTTAAAGATAGCATTCCGCAAAAGTAAACAGTCCATTTCCATTAGGCTATTCTTGTCAAAAACGTGGGTGACATCACTCACATGAGGTCAAGACATTCCAGGCTCCTATCATGGGAGATACTGGCACCATTTTTCGGATTCTCCAGAAAACAAACTCTCCAAGCTTTTGTGTGTCCACCACCAGGAAGCTTCCTACGATAACCCACCCAGCCCTCCACTGAAGTGGGAATTGGGAGTGGAGATGCTTAAGACTGCAATTGAGCTACTGTCAAAGCCATGATGAGGCCAGGCTCCAGTAGTAATTTATCACATTCATGGAAAGTGTCTGGAGACATAGTCAGAGTCTCTCAACTCCATCTCCAGCATTCAGTAGATAAAAAGCACACACAACTGGAGACATTGAGGCTGATGCATGAAGTAAGCCGACCTGTCAGTGGGGATGGTGTTTCTGACAACGGGCTTCCGATCAGGGGTTTAGCGCCTCATTCCACAGACTCAACCTTTCCAACTTGCAGTACAAGCTAATTTGAATTGTGGACAGCAGCTTTGTGGTGGAGCTGAATTTACAATGAACATGCTGACACAGTGAAATACTACCTCTCTCTGCAAGTTCAATAGACAATCACAAAACCTCCGCTTTGGCTGAAATATCTAAATGTAATTTGGTGGATGCTGTTGTGTAGAGATTCTTCGTATTCTACTGTACATTTTCAACATTTGAGACTTGGTCTACAAAGATAGAGGAGATGCCAAAGTTGTTGACACAGTGAAAGTGCATGATTGTGCTAGACACTACATCAAATGAGATTAACGTTCTATTTCCGTGCTAATCTTCTTTAGGGAGCAAATTACAGCACATATTTGTTGGCTAAAAGGCGGCTAATTCATTTGCAGCGGGAAAAGCCTCTGTTGCATATTTCAGAATCTAAAACCCATCCCACTCCCAAGGCGCTCTAATCCACACATTATCCTCTTGTTATTGTACCAGATGCTGAACGAATGTGAGAAGGTTACGCATTCTCATAGCGTTCAGCTTATTATTTTGTAATCTAGGGGGGCGGGGATGGAGGTGGGAGTTGGGGTACACTGACAAGGCCCAGGGGTGAGTGTATCCAGGGGAACGTTCCCGGTACTGGCCCTTGAGACACCCTAACCTACCGCACACTAATAGAGAGGTCACAAGGCTCCGGTCCTGAGCATGTTCAGACTTTGATTGTTACCATCACCAGGCTGTACTCTACCCCCCACCATGGCTGATGTTGGATTGGGAGGCTCTTTCAACTGACACGGCACACAGTGCACACACACACAAACACACACACACACACATCATACAGACGAGGCGGCTTGGCCAAGGGTCCTTTGCAGATGCACACACACACACACACACAAGAGATGTTACACACACATACACACTCACTTCCGCAAGTCAAGCAAAGCCACACAGTAATTACACCTAGGCTGACTGCCGTCACACTACTCATCTCATCCACCTTTCCTCTCGTCTCTGGGCAGCTCCGGCTTTCATAACCCTGGACTGTAATGAGACAATTTAGATGTTTCCTGCCATAGTGAGCTGTCAGCTACTGCTCAGCGCAAGGCTGCTCTGCCTTTGAGCACATCTCCTGACACATTTTTGCATATGGCTATGGGAAAGAAAAGCGTAATAAAAGAGACTAAAAATAAACTTGGCTCCCAGTGATAGCTCTGGCATGTATTGATTTGCTCCCACTGTCACTAGGGAAGGCATCACACTGTGACAGATGCGATAGGGCGACATCTGGACTTGTCTATCTGCTTATCTGTAGCCGTCTAGCCTCTATCTGTGGAGACTGAAAGCGACAGAAGCCAGCCGGACTTAATAAGACCCCAATGATTGAGTCCATAGTGTGGTTAAGGCATATATTATCCGCCCAAACAAAGATATCTCCTCCATCTTACTGCTGGGAAATTGGAACCTTTTTTGGTCCCATCCCATTTCAGCTCCTTCCCTTTGGGATTCCCCTAGTCATGTTCCTCTTGTAAAAAAGCAATATGGCCGGATAAGCTATTTCTCACGATACCATCTATGTCCTGTCTTAACATCACATGACCTTAGATCCTGGCCTTGCCCTTACGCCTGCCCACTCGGTGCCTTCTCCCGGCTGGTAATTCCCTAATTAAACTTTAATAAAGAGGGAATTTCTGGAATGCCGGGATATTGCCACTAAAATGCTGCCTCATCTTCGGACTAGAGAGGGTGAGAGGGAGATAATGTGAAGGGGTAGGAAGAGAACGAGAGGGAGAGAGTGTAGTGGGGTAGTCAGCTGGCCAGCCTCCAGAGTCCAGACTGGTGATGAATAGCCGGTCAGCTGCTATCTAATTCTCTGCTCTCGCCTCAGCACCCTCCTTAGGTGCTATCCATTATGTTGACTTTTTCACAGGCTTAGGCGCTCTCTCATCTTGGGCCGGACCGACCCAGCGATTCTGACGGCCCACCACTGTCAATTACTCCACAGTTCCTCCTGTTGGGTGGATTTTTATGTCTCTCGCTGCCGTCTGACAGAGGGAGAGAGAAACAGACAGAGAGAGAAAGAGAGAGAGAGAGAGTGCAAAGAAGTGAAAGATCGAAAGAGGGACAGAGCAAGAGACAGCGGGAGGCAGAGAAAGAGAGAGAGAGAAAGAGAGAGAGAAGAAGAAGAAGAAATAGGCTGGTCTAATGCCAGGTTTATCGATTGACCTCCTGGCTGGCATGAGCAAACTGTATATCACAGTGGTGCATCAATCTATGAAAACGCAGTGAGCGATGCAAATGGGCCAGGGCTCTCCTTCAACTTGTAAAGCTTCTTAGTGTGAAATGCAAAAAAGGTCCTCATAACAAATGTCTGGCCTTGTTAAAGGCAGCCATTATGCGATATAACACAGTGGCCGGGATGTCAGACATTAGAATAAATCATGGGACCAGGAATAAAACTGGCAAAAGGTGAGGGACTGAGCACTCGTGTCGACCCGTCGATACAGTATCAACTTGTCCCCTTGGGAGTGGCTGCAGACATGGAATCCTAGCTGTGTTTTGTTTTGTTTACCTCATTGCAACAACAGTGGATTGATATAGCTGTTCATTGAATCTTATCTGTGAACGGAAACAGCCTTGCTCATCGGTCGGCCACGCTATGAATCCGCCGTTTCGACGATCTAAATGATCCACTTTCATGGCTGGCAGAGCATTTTGAAAAATGTTTAAATTTTCACTTCCTTGTTTTACTCTATCCCTCAAAACCTGACTGGACTTTCATCCTAAGTCAAGGACCCAGAGCCAGTTTGTGACAAATGCCTCTTCGCTGTGTTTCCTTCCCTCACAACATCTTGGCACTCGACGTGTAAACAAGTGGCCGTCTCAGTAAAAGAAAAAAGAGAGAGGAGGGGAAAGAAAAAAGGGAGGGGACAGGAGAAGCAGAGAGGGTGGGAAAGCAAATCAAAGATGTGAAATAAGGAGAGAAAAGGGAGCTGGGTTGCGAGTGGCCACAGTATGATGCCATCTCGTCTAGAGAGGATGCGAGCGTCGTAATTGATCCTGGCAACGGCTAAGTACCTCCTGCCACAGGTGATCGGATGTGATAATGAGCTTCGTCTATTCAGCCGGGGATTCATAGTCATCTTTGATTTTTTACTAAAAGCGTACCGAGCCACGGGCCCAATTGCCCCTGCGAAAGTAGCCCAATATGTCCCTTTGACTGAGAGAAATGCCGTGAACTATATGTTCACTTCAGCAAAACACAAAATGATATGGCAACCTGGTACATTTTGCCTGGAGATAAAGATAAAGCTAATACTGTGTAAATGAAGGCTTGCCAAGGTTTATTACATCTTTCACCTCAACATTTGGAAGGTTTTCTCAGGGCTTGTTGACCCTCATTATATGCATATGCCTGTGTAATCCTTTTGGGTAAGAGAGCAGTATTTGTGTTTGTGTAAGAGTAAGAGTAAATTCCCTTGTGTTTTGTAGCCATGGTTATTAACATGACGTTGGAAGAGCTAGCTGGCTGTCTCTGTCACATGCTTTTTCCCCTCCATTCACTAAAGGGACAGGCGGTAGTGTAGGTAGCTTTAGCCAGCAAATTCCCTGTGCACCGTAGCCACTCCCTCAGACAAACACGCTAACCCACAGACCTAGACACGCAACCTGGCCAGGGGCACGTCGTACCGTACCAGGAGCACGTAAGGGGATCAGGAATGTTTAGGCAGAAATCACACGTGGTAATCGTGCCAGTACAAGCCAACCCATTCTGCTTGTCCAAGCTTAGCCTTGTGTAAGCTCCTGCAGGATTTAATTGTCGTCTGCTACTCTTACCGTTCGTCCTACAAAATGCTATTGCGCATGTGAAAAGTAGCGGAAGAGAAAAGACCATCCCAGTTCATTGCAACATTCTAAAGCATGCATGCTGCCTTTTAAAGCCGGAGTCAGAGTGCTGCTTATCACATGTCTACCAGTAGCACAGGACCTTGCCAGGAACTGGTACCAATCTCTAACCATCTTCCAGAGCACGTTGCCATGGCAGCCACCATGAATGGCTCTCAGTTAGGAGCAAAAGGAATGACAATGACACAGTCAGTTGGAATGGATTTGCCAGGTTTTCTGTTTACCAAATTTTAACGCACAAGCTCTGAATCTGTGATTAGCCCGCCACTTTTTTTTTTTCTTCTTCACCATTTGATTCGTCCATAAAGTGGGCTTGGTCACAGTTTGTTTAGTTGCTAACTCTGATGTTTCCCTGCTGCCTGGCTGGCCCTGTTTGATATGCAGCATTGTTGTGGTCTGATAGTACTAAGCCTGTGGCTGTGCTGAAAGCTCGCTTTGTCTAAGCCAACTCCACAGAGGAAACCAAAGTGCATAAAAGTTGCTCCCGCTGACCCAGCTTCTAACTTAACCCTTTTATACGTCGACAAAAAACATCCCCCGACCAAGTGGCCCGGCTCAGAACAAATTCAAAACAAATTGTGGGTCGCCCAGCAGTCGCTTGAGATGCAGATGTCCCTTCAAGTCAGCCAGCCTCTTACTGAGACTTGGGAGCTCTGAAATGCACACGCTCACAAATGAGTGCCATAGTGGGTAATGATGAGGTGTGAGACGGCCTGCTCTGTTATGATCAGAGTGCTGCGTGTTCAAAGGCGGCACACGGCCAGATAATCAAGCCACAGAGTTCCCTAACTACTAGACAGCCTGCTGGTTTATTCACCAGCTTTCTTGAGTGACTATAGGGGTGAATCTGTGGGCTTGAGGTGACTGGAGGCAGGGGTCTATTAAAACACACGCAGGAAAATCACAGAGCCGACCACGCAAATACTCCCCAAGTGTGATTTCCAAGTTTCCATGGCAGAGGACGGCAAGAAGCGAGTAGTGCCAAAGAGGATTTACTGGGGAGTAAAAATAGATAGTGGTAAGGTAAACTGGGCTTTTCTAGTCAGCAGTAGACGGTGGGCAGAAGCCAGGCATCTCCATAGGTAGGCCTGATTATGGGAAAGGTGAGTGCTCCCATCCGTAGCCTTAATCTCCAGAGACAGCATGACAAGGGCAGAGGAACTGCCTGTTTCCATGGGCACGATAAGCAGATGTAAAGCACATGCGTGCCCTCCCTCTTTTGTGTCATCACTTGGCCCCCCCGCAGTGAGCCTACAGGCCCTCTCCCATCCGAGTGTGTGAGTGTAAGCAATGTTTTTGTCTCACACATCACTACATAGGGTTCAGAGCGTTGCTCTGTGCTTAGAGGGACCTTAAAGGAAAAGCATAGGGGGAAACTGCATCGACATTGCATCAGACTATGTTGAAAACATGGATTTATTTAGGTAGAGGTTTAGATTGTATAGCAATGGTCCTGCCTCTCTTTCAAACATATTTGAAAACGGAATTATTATGTTTCTAGCTAAGGTCCAATGGTAGAAATGGATGAACTTCACATGTGGTCCCTATGGGTAAATATTGGTACGCCGTAAAACCGTGGGCAATCTGGTCTCTCATAAAAATTGTACTTGTAAAATTCATAAGGCATATTATTGGCAGGTACAGCTGCACACAATACTATAGATGTGTAACCTGACTGTTAAATTATCAAGATGGATCCATAAGGTTTTCATCAGCTTTTTACATAAACCCTTTGCCTGATACTAATACATGTTTATGAATTCCATGTATTATCCACGTTCACAAACATCTGCTCGTAGTCAGGGGGGCCCAAAATGGAACAGAGGGGGCCCTCTCCTCAACTGTGAATGAGATAGAGGGACTCAGCAAGGGGCCACATCCTAGGCCCAAAATAACCATCACAAACCTGCATATGCTAAGGGGAGATCTTCAATTCAAAACAATAATGTAACCCATTATCAGCTTGATTTGCTGCATAGTAAGAATATCATTGGTAATCATAATGTAGAGATGTACCAATTTCGTCGTCTTATTAATTATTCATGGTTTCATACATGAATGATTCCTGCAGCCACACAAGGGAACCCCCTCAGGGATATATACTAAGGAAGGGATATAATGGTTTCCACTTTCATGCATTTTAGTTAAATGAAATAAAGAATTGGAGGAAATAAACTACCTCTTTGCCCTCTAAGTCTTTAGGAATAAAAGGTATTGCAGAGACAAGGATATCCTGAGGCCTGTGGTCTGGAATTAAGACTGATTCCAGTCGGTACATCAGTAAGTGCTCCCAAACTCTGATAAATCCCTCCGCATGATCCCTCACACTGGTCCATGATCCCATCTCCCAAATTCACACGGAAACTCTTGTCCCAGCAACAAAGCCTGACAAAGGCTTGCTGCATAGAGCTTCCCCTCAGGTAAACGAAATCTCCTCAATCCATGCCGGCGGTTATATACTTTCAACAATATTAGGAGCATTAACAACTTCTGTTTCACCTTTTGAAATCCGTTCAACACGATGTTGCAGCTGAACATATTATTTAAGTGTTAAGTTGAATGAATCCATACCAACCAAGCAGTGAAAAAAAAATTGCTACGTCATCTTCACATACACGATTATTGTATCTCATACCAACTTTGTTTAAGAGCATTTTTTTTGGCCTTCCATGTTTTCTGAAATTGTGCATGAAAGTAATGACCACATATGTATTCCATCTCTCAAGAGTTTTATTTTGCGGTTTGGTGTGCCGTTAATACAAATGTCCACTCTGAACATATCAAATGACCTGACACTATAAATGTAACACTTGATGTTCGAAAGGGGAGCCATAAATCACTTTTAAATTGGGCCCTGGTGGAAAGCAGCATAGCGTTTTGAAAAAATATCTGGCTTTAATTAGGCTGTCGGGAGTGGGACTGGGTAAACCTGGGCCTGGGGATAGGGTCTGGAGTTCACAGGAGGCCTGGCTGGCTAGCCCACCACCTAACCCTGCCGACTGCCCTCCAAGCCCCCTGGCGAGACCCTCACAACTCTGGAGGAGACTCAGGGCAGGGATCTGAAATAAGGCTCCAATATCTCGCAACGCGTAATAGAGCCAAGCTAAAATATTAGCCGAACACATTTCCAACATTTTTACAACCTGCACACGCCTGTTTTATACCTCCATGGCAGCCCTCATGCAAAAATTTGGGTAGGCAGGCCAGACCACCAACAGTGAAGATCTAGAGGCTTTTGAATATTTCAGTGTCTGTGAGCTCTCTCACCACTCAAAGCTTACACGACCTCTGAGCCCCTAGATAGCCTCGTTTCCTCTCTTTCTTCTTCATCTTTTTCTGTCCTGCTCTCTGCCTCTGGAATCCTCCTCTCTAGTCTCTCCTTTGCCGTATGTAAAAGGCTCCCATAAGCCAAGCTAGAAGTGTGCAGATTTATTCATTCAAAGGGTTTTCTGAATTACATTACACCGCCCCAGCAGTCACATATGTCAGAGTCTTCACCAGCTGAACCCTCTGGAGAGCTTTAGCCCTGAGGTTAGCCTTATATCCCTGCCAAATGAGTTATGATTTCCCCCGAAATCTCGATCCCTTCCCAGCCGCTCCAAAGCAATGTGGATCATATTTATGAAGCCTGCTGTGAGTGGGAGTTATACAGATGTATGAATAGGCTTATCCCAAAAAGCCTGGGTAAAGTCTTCTGACAAGTCAAAGCCCTTCATGTCCAAATCAGTCCCCATACTAAAGGAGAATACAGTCTGAATATACTATTAAACTCGCGACTGCCAGCGATCCACAAACGCACTAAGGCTGGTGCAACAAGTAGTTACTCCAATAGGTTATTGAATCACCACAGCATCACGATTAAAGAGGGGATACCCTTTGTGAATTTATATGAGGGAGGGCACAAACATGTTTATGTTTATTCAAAGGTGTGTGTGTGTTTCCCTGCATACTGCGGACAAGCTGACCGCCTCTGGAGCTGCAGCAGCCTGTCAGGTCATTTCCAATGCAGCATGGAAAGGAAACCTTATTCCTAAACGGGATCTGAACCATTGACCTTGTGTGGTGGACCGAGTGTGTGTGTGTGTGTGTTTGTGTGTGTGTTTCCAATAATGATAACATAGCACCCAACTGGCGCTCCCTTGGTAAGCCCCCCAATACCCCAAAGTCTGGCTGAATGAGTCTCCATAATTCCTAATAACCTTTCCTCTGCGCCCGAGTAACTCCACTGTTACCCTGTTACGCCTCAACATCTGGAAAAGTTTCTGTGTTTTTTGTTCTCTCCACGGCCCCTATAATCATGTCCATGGACAAACACCTTCTTTACATTACGGCATGTTGGTGTGTAGAGGAGCTGGGATTATGATTTAAGGCTTCCTGGCCACTGTTAGTGTAGGTTCATTGATGTTGTTTGACAAAATATCCTGGCTTTTTGCAAAAAAAGCAGCACTTTGTGTCTGTATAGGTGCCTTAATGAGCGGATGTATTTATGTAACAGGCCTCTCTGTGGTGCCCCCCTGACCCATACCACACCACTCAACCAGCTGAGTGACTGGGAGGATGCATGCTGGCGGTGCCACATCCCCGACAATACATCAAAGTTGAACACGGAAGGATAGCACCGCTGACAGCTCGTGTGAAATTGCCCCCGTTCCGAGCAGAAAATTCAACCTCACAGACACAACGAAGGATGTGAGACGCCCCTCAAATACACATCACCTGTTTAATTGTGCCCTGCTGGGAGTCAACCAAGCAGCTAAATTCACACACCTCTGGAGCTTTGTGTGCATGTTTGTATGTGTGTGTGTGTGTGTGTGTGTGTGTGTGTGTGTGTGTGTGTGTGTGTGTGCGCGCACCAGCCACAGTTGTTTTCCTCCTTGCCTTCCCTCAGTGCAAGGGGACCGACTAGGTGTTTCCGTGACTGTGAGAGATGGGTCTTTGATATCTCTGAGTGGCTGACAGAGCCTCAATGGCTGGACTGTTTCCACAATAAGGATTGTTTACATACCAGCCCTCAAGAGTCATCGGACGAGGGAAAGCCATCTACCTTAGAATGAATTATGGATACCACATGTCTGAGGCCGTGGCTCACTATCGGGGCAGAGTGCCTTTTGAACGCGGGTAGTAGAGTGGAGGTATGCTGTTCAGACATGCTGATATTACATACGAACGGCTACAGCTCTACAATGTCTTGCCGCAGATTTTAATGTAGGAGTGATTCATGAATTGAATGTTGCCTGTTGCACCAGCATATCTTACATTTACAGACTTACACACAAATGGATTCACGTCCCCACCCTTTGTTTTTCTATTCAGTCCAATTCAATCCCACACTCTCCAGAAACCCCTTTCCTTATCAGCACACAGACACACACACACACACATTCTGTCTATCTCACACATGCACACACACACACACACACACACACCACACCAATTCTACTGCCTCAAAGACAAAAGAGATAGCCCAGCAAACTCCCGGTGAACTGGAAAAGCGTTTGTCTCAAGATGAAAGGCTTCACACCCACTGCCTACACGCAGAGCCTCTTCCGACACCTTCCCGTGACAGCGCACATAGTGTAGCAGAGGCTTGTGCTGCACACACACACACACACACACACACACACACACACACACGCACACATCATACAGCCAGAGCCATTGCCTCCCTCCCTACACGCAACAATGCTGCAACACAGGAGCATCTTTCGCTCCGTTCCACTCCTTCGTCTCCCTCTCTTCTTCCCCCTCCTGTCTCTGTCCGCGGAGCTCCAGTGCTACCCAGTAGCAGCCGGAGCGCAGATGAGTGCAGGAACGGCGTGACCCGGAGGACGTCGGACACAACGAGCTCCGGGGAGCTGGAGGAGCCGCCTCGTTTTTCCTCCGTCATCCGAGCAGAAGCATAAGCCTGGAGAGGAGGGGGGGGGGAGAGGGAGGGGGGGCTCTCTCAGGCTTGGAGGATGCTCCGCCACACGCTGGGTGTGAAAAACGACACTGACCATAATGCAGGATAATTGCTTCTCATTTACCCGTGTGCCGAGAGCACCGGACGAAAATAGCACGTCACCATAATAAATGTGCTGGGCAGCATGGGAGCTGTGAGTCCTGCACAGGAGCCGTCACAGTGCAATGCACTGAGTGGAGCGCTGCCTTGCCCTGATAGCTCTCTATACTGTAGCACACCCACAATAATGAACAGGTACATGTACAGGTAGTGCAGTGAAGCCTCCGTGCATAAACACACAGAGAAAGAGGAGCAGATGATCGCAGGCACACTCACAGGCAGGCACAGACACATGCCTACCAGCAGTAGCTAGTTCTTAGGTAGGTGTCAGTCCTTAGAAAAGGCTAGATGTTTACACAAGCTTAACTGTTGTTTTTTCACGGTAAAATGTGACCTGCATCACATCTGCAGACCAGTCAATTGTCAACGGACCAACACCTTGTGTCTCCTTTTTAAAGACCCCCCAATGAATTTCTTTTTGGAGCTCATTATAGTTTGTGGTATGGAGATATTCTATCCACCATGGTAACCCAGCACAATGGCTCCAGCGCTGCAGCAGGCACTCTACGGAAATGTACTGTGACAGGGCATCCAGATAGCTCTTTCCAAGAGACCCTCCATGCCTCTGGAAGCTGTTCTTCCCCTCCTAGCCATACCACACACAATGCTCCGCATCAACACCTTAGCCGTGGGCTAGATTAGCATTGGAACAAGCATGCTGTGCATATGGTGATAGGGAAGTGATGGATTTCATTCGGATGAAATGAGCCTTAAAAGCCAGCACCAATCCATCCTCCACACCCCCTTACAGTACATGTGCCATGCATATCTTCATTTCATAACAGTCACAATAGTCATGCATTGACACAGCCTCAATATCACTCAGCCTCTACCATAGCACTCCACACTGCCAGCAAAGCCCATCAATAAAAGCCTCTGAATATTTCATCTCAAAGTCACATCCTCTGCCTACACCAGCAGGACGAATCCATTGAAAGCAGGAGATATAAAATATAGGCAGCAGCCCCTTGTTAAAACTTCATTATAAAGCCCCGGCAGCACAACAACAGACAGTGCAACCACTGCAGTGCAGTACTGTACACAGCCAGGTGCTGATATTCCTGCCTTTCAGAGCCCACACAGGGCTAACCATGCCAGGGTAACTGATCAGCTACAGCTGCCTACTCGAGCCAAGGGCTAACAGAGGGAAAAAAGGAGAAGATAGGGAGGCATACCAGCAACAGTCTGGCCGCTCTTGTACTCACCAGCACTGGCAGAACACAGCAGAGACACCAAGAGCACAATCACAAGCGTCAGGATCTTCACATTCATTTCTGCACTCCCCTCTGGCTCTCCGCTAGTCGCTCGCTGATATACTGTAGTGGTGTGTGTGTGTATATGTGTGTGTGTGGATGGGAGAGAGAGAGAGAGAGAGAGAGAAAGAGAGAGAGAGAGAGAGAGAGAGAGACAGAGAGAGAGAGAGCGTGTGAGAGGGGGATAGCAGCTGAGCGAGCAGGAGGGAAAGAGAGAGACTGTTTGCTCCCGTGTGAGTGTTTGCGAGTGCGTGCGCCTCTGTGTGTGTTCCTGGGAGTGCGTTTGTGTGTGTGGCTCCCTCCCTGAGTGTGCGCACGTATTGTCTATCTGTGTGTGTGTGTCTAAATGCGTTTTTGGTATATCAGTGTGTGACAGCGCCACTCCAAGACTGAAGGCACGTCTTTATCTAAGCTCTCCCACGGAGGTGTGCGTTTTTTTTCTTTCTTCTTCCTCTCTGTCAAGAGAGCGGCAGGCTGAGCCAAGTTCAGAGGAGCTGTGAATGTGTGCCGGGAGTCAGCTTGCAGCAGATCTGTGTGTAGAGTCCTGTTTGCCTTGGATAAGGAGCCCAGTCGGTCATGTGGCTTATGTATCATTGACTCTGCGGGTCACGGAAAAGGGGCCTCCCCACCCCCAATCCCCCCCCCCCCAACATACACACAAATACACACACTCACACACACACACTGACCCTCCCACTAAACAGAAAGAGAGAGAGCCGGGAGAGGGTGAGAGATATTTAGAGAGAGGTGGAGAGAGAGAGAGAGAGAGAGAGAGAGAGAGAGAGAGAGAGAAAGAGGAGGAGGAGGAGGAGGAGGAGTGGGGGTGGAGGGGTTTCCTGGTTTATGATAATACCCAAACAGATGCTCCTGTTGAAACTCTTTGAATTGCGAAGGGGCAGCTTGCCAAGAATACCAGAATCAAAACAGCCAGCTTACAGGGGGGAAGTGGATGAACAAGGGGAAGGTGGGGAGATGAGAGGACAGAAAAAGGAATGTATGTTTTCCTGCATTTGTTTCTTAGCCAGATGTACATAACTTGTAGCCTAGTACCCTAGTTCTATACCCTTAAATGACATATATCATTTTCAGTGTTTGAAGTTTGTGTCGGTGACATTGGGAGTGACCAGAGGAAAAGCTTATCAGATTCAGCAGTTGAGTCCATTTGCTTGCTTTGTTTGTTTCCCTGACTCTGACATAACTGTTTTTATTTTGTAGCAGAGATTTGATTCTTTTTGTGAACAAAGGGTAGAATAACTGCCTCCATGTACCAGCATAAATCCAACTTTGTTTAAATGTTTTTTTCATCAAACTATAAACAAGAAAGGTTCCTTTTCTATTGCTCAATTGTGATAGCAAGTAATCTTATCTTCATGGATTAGCGGTGTAGTTTGGCACATCAAGTTAAGTCAATATGTTTTGTTTCACCATACCGACTTGAAGGTGTTAGAGGATTTTGTTTTAAATGTCTTTCTTAAAATTGGTTCAATTTGCAGACGTTTTCCCACAGAAGGAGGAACATGTTAAATTACTCAGACAATAATTGCGAATGCAGTTTTTTTAATATTTAGTCAATGACAAAATAACAATAATTACTCGGGACAACATTTTAGAACATAACATTTAAAATGATTTGACAAGAAATGCCAGTCTGTCTTTACTTCGGTCATTTCTTATAAAATAAACATAAAACAAGTTGGTGTAAGAATATATGCTCCATTGCATGTTGGTCCAGAGGCTACTCAGTCATGGTTATAATTCCCAAAGGGCAGTATTGCCACATGATGGATGGACTGCCCATTGGTCCCAACCCCTAGGCAGCAGCCCCTCACCCCCAAAAAGTCCTTTTATAGCCCCTGCTCTCTGTGGTGTCCCAAAACCATGCAGACCTGAGAACAGAGCCTTTGTCCCCCACCCCCTAGAGCCTGCCTCACACAGTCCAGAGCATTGTTCCCTGAGGGCCTGCCAGTCCCAGGACCCAGCATGTCCATGTCACCCACTTAAGATCAGACAACAGGAGCACCTTCCATTTTTACACGCAGCACTTCAAACCCTCACTTCATGTGAAGTAATCCTCTCACCTTAGGGGTGGCCGAGACGGGGGGCTAAAGGTGCTCGTGCAAGCCTGTCCTTTTTTAACATTGAGATAATTCTCCCAATGGCATTAAAAAATAGTCTGTCGTTGGCATTCTCCCATTGGTGCTCTCATGATCCCCTTCACAGTAATGTTAATATTTAGGAGTTTGTTACCATCATTTAGAGTTGTAGAATATTCCATCATAGTCCAACATCCAAGTACCAATGAATGCAACAAACTGAGGTGCTTTTCTGTCTTTGATAATTAAGAACTTTGTTTTACATCCTGTGCAAAAAAAACAAAAACATTCTGGGGCAAAAAATTGTTGAAACATTTGCATCATGCTACGGTTAAATTATTTCAGCACTTGAATAACACGGTAACAGCCCGTATTTTCCAAGCGGAGCATTTGAGGTTGTTGGTGGTGACTGTCGTGACGTGGGAGTGGAGGTCAGTGAGAGGCCTATCTGCTGCCTACCACCAGCGGGGTAAGATGAGTCACTGTGGACGCCGGCACATGTCAAGGAGGCAGCCATTCAACCACATCTGCCCTGGAACAGGAAGCACTTGGATGTTTACAGGAAGCCTTAGTAATATAAGAATTCCATGTATGTCTGGATTTGGTCACCAATGACGACTGGCGATGCCCTTGTGTTCTGTAAAAGAAAAAAAAGCTGTCTTCCTGATTACAGGACTACCTAGAGTAGTTGTATTGAAAACATTTAAATAGTTATTTTAGTTATCAATTATTTAATCCCTTGATAGTATTCAAAGATTGATAAAATTTATAAAATGTTATAAAAAAATATTTAATGCTCAATTTATTCAAATTTAGGTTAATGTGATCCTGTTTATAATCAGTTTCTAAATATAAATTCAGAAATTCTAATGATGGAAAAAAGGTGTTATTTTCCAGTCGGCGGATGTTTTGTTGTATTGTTAAACTGTTTTTAATGATTGAATGAGCAGAAGCGGAAGGCTGATGCTGTTGTTGTTGTTGTGCGTGGTCCAGCTACATACCTAGCCATTCACATCCATTTCCCGGGTCTCCATCAAGTACTCACCACCTGTATGGAAAACCAATCAAGACTACATTTAGCCTGTTAAGACCCCGGTGTGGTTTATATAATTCACTACACCGTATCTAAATTGAAGGAGAGCTTTGACTTCTTCATTAAGACTCATTACACTTCATATCTTTTGGAGGGATACGATCAGCGATCAGAGAAACTGAGCATGGCTCTTTCCCTGTGTCATCCCACAAGACAATGTAATACTGCCCTAAGGCAGACTGGGCTTCCTCTCAAAATGTCAAGAATCACAGGGCCGGCAGATTAGATTATCTGCCTGTAATCGCAGTAGTATCAGCGTCGCTGCAATCCAACAGAAAAATGTGTTCTGCTCCCTGAGGCCTAAGAAGATAGGGCTGCAATTTTCTGCCAGGCTTTGATTCTCACTCTGTCAAGTCGCGTTTGAACAAATGCAATAACACATTTTCCATAAGCTCGCATACAGTGAGCTTACATGAAAGGGTTTCTCAGAAACCCTAAAAACAATTTAGGTGGTAGGAGGTGTCATAAAATACAATAATGGCCTATTGACTTGAAGTTAATTTACACTTCACATTATAGTCTACATATATCATGATGAGATCCTAGCTATGTAAGTGGGGGAATAAAAATGGTAAGGTTTTTTTCTTTCTATCTGCAACCTGTCTGGATTTTATCATGGGCAGAGTGAGAGAGAGGTAGAGAGAGAGGCAGAGAGAGGTAGAGAGAGAGAGAGAGAGAGAGAGAGAGAGAGAGAGAGAGAGAGAGAGAGAGAGAGAGAGAGAGAGAGAGAGAGCATCTCTCTAGTTTGTGGACATGAGTCAGAGTG
>JAVQIZ010075760.1:0-18912 GCA_036023535.2 Galaxias brevipinnis
CTCTCTCTCTCTCTCTCTCGCTCGCTCTCTCTCTCTCTCATCCATCGCTGATTGAAGTTGTTGCCTTGGCCAGTCTGGTAGACAGACGGGGGACAGAGCTATGCTGGCTAGACTGACTCCAGTCTGGACAGAATATTACCGCCAGTTTCAGAACTAGGTAGGGTAGGTTTCAATGTGGATCCTAAGTATAAAATAAAAAGGAGAATATTATATATTAAAGTTTAAAGAGCAATTCAAGTCAGCATTCATTTGTAGCTAGTTAAATGCAGTATGTAGGAGGGCTGAAACACATGAGGCATTACAGAAAACCTTAGAGAATAACCCTGTTATTAGGTGGCAAAGGGTTAATCCATTTGGAAGTCAACACTTACTGGGTTAACACACTCCAGTTGATGATTAATACATTCAGACCAGATCAACTCATTCTGAGAGAGAGAACACGTCATCTACTGTCTTCTTGTGCTCGCTCTTCCATATCATGAAAAAAGCCTGTGGATCCACCTAAGCTACACAATGTGAAATATAAATATATACAGTATAACACACATGCACGCACGCACGCACGCACGCACGCACGCACACACACCTTTCCAGTTAGTCAATGCCACAAATTCACTCTCTTTAGCTCAGCTACTGAATGACCTTTGTTTTTCCCATAATTCTCTTTCCTATTTAGAAAATGATCAGTGTGTGTCCTGGACCATTTTACTACTGAGAATATTGCAGGATAGACACCCCTCTGGCTATAAACCCTAGATGGGTAGGGTACCCAGGATCAACATGTCCTTGGAACAATAAAAATACTGCATGCTAGATTGTGGTGGAGCTCCCCTAATCCTTGTCATGTTGAGTAATTGTTTATTAAACAAACATGACAAGCTCTGCATCATTGGGTTCCTTTGAGTTTACACCATCTGCCCCAAATACTGATTGAACATGTAAAAGGTTGACATTCCACAAACAATGTGGTGATGTTGAGGTCGTTATCAATTAAGCAAACTTCACCTGAACGCCTCTTACAGATTAAGTAGCTAGAGCTTTTCGTCCACCACAATATAGGGAGAAGTGCTTCTCAAAAGATTTCCACGGCAAGTAGAAAATCTAATCATTCTGCAACCAGACACACAATGAAAATGGAAATTGAAAGCAGAGAAAACAAGTTGTTTTTTTTAAGAAACAAATAGAAATGAAGATAGATATAGATAGATAGATAGATATTGTTTAGTAACCAGGACCCTGATATATATATATATATATATATATATATATATATACTATGTTCATGTGGATTTTATTTAGATAAAGGTCTAGCCAAGCAAAATGTAATTACATCAATAGCATTGATTTAACGCCCAGAAGCAGCTGGTTGAAATTCTGGCTTGTATTTGTCTCTCCTCACAACAATTGCTAGCTCCAGACCTCACATTACTACAAACAGGGCCTTTGTGGATAGGCAACTGAAGTCTCTGAGTTTTAGGCCATATGGGCAACTACCGCCATGCATACAAATTGTTAGATAATTAACCAAGTTAGTAATTAAAGCATTTGGTAGCTGCACATTTCGTAAGGTGACATTGTAACTTTGGGGGTTTGATATAGCTTTCTAAGAAACAGCTAATTGTAAATGGATAAGCACATCACATGAGTAGTGGACGTCGCAATACATAACACAGCCTCATCTCCAACTTTGCGTCTATTTTTTTTTACACTGAGAAGATTGGTATCTGATTTATAATATTTCCACTGATAGTATGTTAAACAGGTAAACCATTTGCTAAGATGTATGGAAAGATGTTTTGTAGGCTACATTGTATTTTTCTACTCACAGAATCACTTGCGTTTTTACGCAGCTGATCTTCCTCTCCTACTATAGCTGGGTCTACTACCAAATTCTCAAAGCATGTGGAGCCGAGAGAAGAGCTCTTTTGATGGGACATAATCAACTGGGAGACAGCTAGCTTCGGACTGCCGTGTCCCGTTAAATCCGGCTTGCTGGCGGACGTCCCTGCTGTAGCCCCCAGCTGCATCAAAGGTTGCCCTGTGCTTGTGCCAGGGTCCTGGTTACTGCAGATGGAATTATCCCCTTGGAAAGATGCAGTGACAGGGGATGAGAGATTCGGTTGAGAAGAAGAGAACACGCGGTCCAGTTGTTTCTTTTTCCGTTTAAACATCCACAATCCTGTCTCCTTTTTGCCATCTGCGTTGCGCCGTTCGGATCTCGGGCTCAACCACGGCTTAGTTCTTTCTTGAAAATTCTTCCACATTCTCCGTTGGTAGGACAGTGATTCCTGTCCCTTTGCGGCGTTGTCACCCTTGTGTTTATCCTCCATGGTGCCCGTGCAGCAACCGGCCAGCCTGAGCGCGCAGCGCAGCGTCTTGAATGAATGTCACCGCTGGCTGCAGCAGCTCAGCAACACTTCCACCGATGATCCGTTTTCAGTGCCAAAGAACCGCAGAAGCAATGAAGGGGGTGTGTGAAGCCCCTTTGAAACACTTCGGCCCCTGATTATCACATGATCAGAGGTGCGAATTCCATGTCACAATCATATTTCTCTGTGGCTGTGAAACGGTAGAATCACTATGATGAAATGGAATTGTTCACTCAGTAGAGAAGTTTTCTACGCTGAGTAGGCCTACTTCTTTTATGCAGTCTGAAACATAAGAGAGTAAATGTAAACTGTTTGATCGGACGTTTTGAAGTTGTTTTAGCTTGTGCGTTTATCACTTAAATAAATACAGCGCAATGTATATCCAGCGAGATTGCAATGCGCCTCCCCCTGGTCAACCTTGTCAGTGGGCTGCATGATCTAAAAGGTTGCATAATGTGTGCTAACCTACCATGCCCTACGAAATGTTCCAAACTCAACTTCTATTGAAATTCTACCAAAAACAGTATTTCCCCTTCAAGTCCATTTTAGATGTGTGTGTGCACGTGTGTCTGTGTATGTGCAGAGAGCGCCATGTGAATGAACTCATCATGATCTGTATTCCAGAACATGAAGCTGCTGCCAACTCAAAACATTCTTTGTCTAGCATAGTTTGCAACCTCAGCTGAGAACAAAACCACAACGCCACTAACCATGTATGCAATTATGTTGTATTTCATGAAAATGTTGACAGAACTAAATGTGTGATTTGGACGTTTTCGTCTACAAAGTTCGCTATGCTTTTGGGCAAACAGACATCTTCCAAGCAATGGATCCTTCTTTTTAAGTGATGTGTGCTGAAATCGTGTGTTCTGCAATATAATTATGATACTCTTTTCATCTTCTGGGATTAGGCATATATTTCCTGTGACACACATCTCAAACTCACTGAGGTCAGCTGACAACCCCACTAGCCTATATAACAATGATATCTGACATTGACATTATAAAGTTAAAGGATAAGGGACCCACTTGCATCAAATCTAAACAGACTGTCCAAGTAAAGTTTGGTGTCATCAAGTAAAGTCATCGGTGATGAGTGATCTATTCAATCTGTCTTTTTTTTTAATTGATTATGATTTTTGTCTGTTGTTCTCACTGTCTGTGTGTCATTGTCTGTTGCCATGTTGTCTATTTATCATTTGAAGCCTCTAGGTTTTAGAAAAGTGCTATATTAAAAAGAATAAAGGTATTTTTGTCATAATTAACTCTGACTTATAAGAGTTAGACGCAAAAAAACATTGCAAATCAACTGCACAACAGATAATGTTGCATTAACACATCCATCACCCACCCTCCCTTCATTCTACCTTATTCTTAGTCAACCAGGTTTTGTGTAGGTAACGTTAAAGTGCAAAGCAACAATCTGTTGGTGCCCACGGTGCTATAACACCCCTGCACTGCACAGAGAATCGAGAGCCCTCTCTTACACAGTAAGCAGTCCTGTAAAGCCTGTTCAGTTAACTTGATGGGAATATAGTAGAAGGTGCCAAGCTTTTTCCTTGAGACTGGCTTTGGCATTTCCACTGGTCTTTGAAAGTGATGAATGTGCACTAAAGGCCAGTTTGCAAGAATTCAGAGTCTGGTTATTCATTCATGATGACACACTTGAAACCGTGCAAAGAGACTCGAGACGCTATTAATTGTCTCAGAGGTAAATAGCGACTCAGTGAAAAATCATTACTTGAAGCTTAATGCTTAATGTAGCTTAATGCACTGGCATTGCTAGACCTTGTTGGCTTTCAAGCATACTTTGTAATGGCTTTTCATATTTCAAATTATAAATTGAAGAAACAATAGTCGAAAAGTATTAAAGGGGAACACAGAGCTGTAATTTAACACCTTACTGCCATTGGCAACAACAATGTACCAAAACGAAACACGTCTCAAGTGTGAATTTGGACAACGGCAGAAACTTGCATTGCTTTGCCACTGTTAACCAATTACAAGCCAACATAGATAAGGGATTGTTTCTCTCTACTTTAGAAAGGTTTTAAGGCTACAATACATTGCAGTATTGACATGATGCAGATCTGACATCATACTTACGAGGATTCCAAAAGCGCAAATATTACACATAAACATGTGCAGATAAACTACATCAAAGCTTTCTTTATAGTTAATTGTATCAGTGCCTTTGTCACTCTGATTACCACTGTTTCTACGGTAAACGTATCTGGTGTCACATGGCACCGGGCACCGAGCACCGAGCTGGTTTACAACATCAATCTCACATTACTGTGTTGCCAAGTTCTCTGTGGCACACCCCAGCCCCACCACGTTCGGTAGTTACCAAGTGACCAGCACAAACACAACTTCAACCAAGGGCCAGCAGTGTTTGGTGAGTTGCTTTTACAGTTTCTCTCTATGTTATGCATAAATTACTAAACTTTTATGTTAAATCTTACAAAGCTATGGCCTTAAAGAGTATATTCATTTTCTAAAAGTTATCTAACAATTTTATGTGTACAGGCAACTTTTGTACTAACTCTGAAGAGACAAAACTAGTAGTCTAAAAGTAAAATAGGTTGGGAGATACATTTTTCATACCTGTTTCCTTTAAAGGATAGAACCATTCTGATGAAACATGTCACATGAGTCAACGTTACAACCTTATCACCCTCACACTAGGTAAGGTTGATCCACATTCACCCTCTGTGTCCACTCTATACACCAGCCTCTCAGGTAGATACAATCACTGTCATGGAAAACCGGTTCATGTCCATTCCATTTCCTTTGGAAAGACGAGGAGTGGCTGAAAGACCACACCATCCTTTCCTACTGCTCCGATTCACCTTGATCAAATCAAGCTCTACTCTGTAGATAACATCAGACAGTATGGCCATGACTCCACAGTTGGAAGAAAAGACAAAATCGGTTTCTGGTGTGTTTTGTGAGGAAAGAAAATCTCAAAGTGTGGTTTTGGCCTATTCACTTATTTATTCCTGTTCCCACTAGATCATTCTCAAACCCAGTTCCTGTGCTTCCCAGAATTAGAGACAGATTAATTGTGGAAAAAGTGTCTATTTACATGTTTGGATTGATTGTACTCATGGGTGATTCATCGATTTTACTCCAGTTAGCCATTGTTGCACTCAACCTCAGTTGTAGTGACATGGAACCAACCTTTCCTGTAACCTCTGTAGCTCTGAGGCCATGGAGGCCCGCTTGACCAATCAGGAGCGGACGCTGAGCATGCTGCTGGAGCAGGCGATGAGGATCAAAGATGAGGTGGCTTTGAGCGTTCAGTTCAGCCAGGGCTCCGTTCAGGCCGAGGTCTCCTCTCGACGGCTCCTGGAGAGCCACATACACACCATCACACACATCGTCAGCCAGCTCAGCACAAATATTCAGGTAAAAAGGTGTGTGCCTGTATGTGTGTGGTGCGGGAAGTAAAGAGAGGTCGAGAGAGATCCCGTTTATGTGTCAAAGTGTGCGTGTCTGTGCTTCACTGACCTGGGATTGTACCACCCAGGGTTTTTCCGGATTAATGTGGACATCTTAGACGGGTAATGGTGAACCTGAGTAAAATAGTTGTCAGGATCAGCCAAGGGTTCGAGAGTAGGACCTAAATGCAGGTATCTCAAATAAGTAGTTTATTTATTTTATTTTTTTTAAATGATGCATACAGGAAGGCTCAAAAGCACACAATATTTAACAATGACCAGACGAAGGACAACTCAAAACACAAGGCTTAAATACAAGAACAAACACAGGAGATACAATCAACACAGAATAAAACAGGTGTAAACAATGACACTAACGAAGACAGCTAAAACTAATTAACTACACAGATATATACACCTGGCATACGATCAGAGTGGGCGTGCAAAACCGCGCAGTGACAGTAGGATGAGTTAGATGAGTTAGATGACTTAGATGACCCTCATTGTGTGCAGCCTCTCCCTCCCTATTTTCAATTCTCTCTCTTTTTCTCTCATCCATTTTTCCATCTATGCATCTCTATTGTTCTCTGTACCACTTCCTTTCTCTGTTACTACCGATAGATCCGCCTGATCTGATTACACTTGATAAGATGCTACAGTTTGAACTTAGCAAAGACACAGTGAAACACCCTGTGCCTCCAGGACATATTCTCCACAAGTAAGCATACATTTGAATGATGTCCTCCAGTAAACATGATTAGACTCGCCAGCAGCAATCACCACTCCAATGAGCTATGCCATAATAATTCAGTGGTGCATGAAACCTATATCCATTAAACAAATGAATTCCTCGAATTGGTGCAGTATGGAATAGAAGGCTGCACAGAACGCATCCATAATTTCTCACAAAACGCAGAACATGTCCCATAGCTCAATCACATTAGAACAAGTACTGAACAATATAGTACTGTTATCTCACATTAGCAAGGGAATAATCTACCAAGAGCTGAATCAGATAGAGTTGAGGAAAGTGTCAGTGAAGAGATCGGTGGGGCCTGGAGATAAAAATATCTGCTAAGGGCAGAGCTCTGCGATATGGAATTAGCTGAGCTGAGCCAGACGCCCCTGCCTCCTAAAACTCATTTTCCATGCAGAGATAAATCTGCGAGTTGCGACAGTGTCACATTGTAATGGACTGGGTGTCGGATCTCTCTCCCAGGTGCTGGAGAGTCAGATCGCCCAGAGAGACTCTGTCACCTCCGGGACTTCCGTGGCAGTTCAGAGTCTGGACCACAAGAACATGGCCGGGATCGGAGACCTCCGGGGTCGAGTGGCTAGGTAGAACACGTTCCAGAGTGTTTCTGCACTGTTTCAATTCAGTGTTTTCTCTCTGAATATTTTTCATGGTATCCCTTCCCCTTTTCACTCCTTCACTCACAGTTACGCACGCACATCCGACAAGTTCTCTTTCTCGGCCCTCTAAGGCCCTCTAAGACACATACTTTAGCTACATACTGAAAATCTGACTCTCGTGAATTGGTAGCTGAGCAGTTGTGAGATTGGACTCCACCTGATAAAGTTCAGTAAGGGGAAGGATGGGGCAAACTAGTCAATGCTCTGTTGATTCAGTAAGGAGACTTCATAAATATGTGACAAATTACCTCTTCTAGGCTTGGCTACTCATTAATAATCATTAATAATTATTAAGGCCACTTAATTATTAATAAGTGGCCTATCAATGTTTCGCTTTTTTTCGCGACAAAACTCAAATCCGATGGCTTGAAAGCTTATTCTACTGGTGTATTACTGCAAGTAATAAACAGATATTGCATGCAAGATAAGAGAGCATGGGTTTGTGTGGGTGCACATCAAATTTCTATATCAAACGGAAACACACTAAGACAAAACCAGCACAGCCACAGCCGGTAACACACAGACACAAACACATACTCGTAAACATCCGAAAACGAAGTGAGTCCCTTTTGGCGAGGTTGATTAATCTGGCTTGTTTATTGTGCCCACATATAAGTTGCTCGGTAGCCCGGCAGTAATGGACCCCATTGATGACATCATAAATTGTTGCTTTTTGCAATCGTGAAACCGATAGCGAGGCCGAAGTGGAGCTATAGCCTATCTATGATACTGCCCACAGACGCACACAAGACACTACAAGGGGAGCTATTAAAATGTTCCCACCAGGTACTCCCTTTGAGTAACAGCTTACAATCCATTTTGAAATTGTGCCTAGAGCGTGTTAAAGCAATTAAGGTGTCTTATTCAATTAGTATGCTTTGCATTTTACTGTTCTGTTTACCAGTACTTTCATGACCTTTTTTCTCCCTGTGGTTTATCGTGTCCCAAGCTCAAATTGACCAAATGGTTTATCAACTCAATATTATTTTCCCCCTTGGGCTGTATCCTTGATTTAACAATAAAGGTTTTAGTGTCATCCACACTATAGACATTTGTGTTTGCTGACTGGCATGGATACCTGTCTTAGCCTACACATTAAGGATAATTTACACTATAGGCCTTTCACTATAGGCCTTACGGCCTGCCTGCTCGTCCGTCTGTCTGTTCGTCCGTCCATCCCTCTGGCCTTACTTCAGATTTGTGTATCTACATATAAATCCTTCCCTCTCTGCATGTCCATCCCTCCCCACTCCCAGGTGTGATGCCAGTATTGCCAAGCTGTCAGTGGACATAAGCTCCAGGGAGCGGGAGCGCCTCCGTCTACAGCAGGAGGTGACAGAGCTCCGCTCGGCTCTGGAGGTCGGACTCAAAGAGATGGAACTGAAGGTGTGAACCAGTCATCGACACCTTGCCAAGCAATCTCTGTGTTACGGTTGTTGTTGCTTCATGGATGGCTATGGCAGGGGTTTGAATTATGGAACTTTTGATGTTAAGAGACAGAGGATCAAAATGAACATGTCAGAGGGATTTTTCTCTTTGCCTTTGACGCTAGCCTGTTTATGATGGCATTAACTCTGCTCATGGGATCAATATTATAGAAACCTCAAAAAGCTCTGTCTATGTTTAGTAGCTTGTGGTGCTCAGAAGTGTAATGTTGAGCCTCCCAATGCACTTTCCCAGCATGCCCTCGGCTCTCAGAGGGGTGAACGGTAAATCACTGTGATTGCAGCACATTAGCTGTGGAGCAGTGGTCAAGCGCGGCCATAAAGATAATTGAAAAATGGGGAAAGTGGGTCACCTGCCAGCCAAGGGGAAGGGCACCCATGTCAATGGTGCGAAGTGTTCTAGATAAGACGAAGCACAAATAAAGGCTGAAATAAAAAAACGCATATGATACAGTATGGATGCATACACTAAACGGAGCTCTGACTCCATTGACATTTTTAAATCCCGTATCAAAACTCACTTGGTTTCTTTAGCTTATCCCTAGTTTGTTCCCTTTTACTTTATTTGTATTTTTGATGTTGCCTGTCTCAGTACCCTTGTGTCTGTATGTTCATTGCATTTCAAATGTTATGTTATAATATTTTATATTTGTATTTATCATTTTTTTATTCTTTACCATGTACGGTGTCCTTGGGTCTTTAGAAAAGCGCCTATAAATTAAATGTATTATTATTATTATTACTATAGGCAACTCTACGTGCATATGATCAATAGAATTGATTGAACAGTGATTGGCTTGGTGGAACCTGATGACCTCTTTGTGTGTACGTGCTGTACGTGCTGTCTCTTTCTGGGCTCAAATGTCCAGCTCATCCAGGCGGTGGGGAAACTGGAGGCCTCCATTGCTGAGAAGATCCACAACCAGAGCGGCTGCTGGTCTGAGCTTCAAAGCCAGGTCCAACTACTGGAGGCCAGGTAGGACGTCCACCCGAAGCACTTCAAAAAGACGCAACTCATCGTGGGCCATTTCGTTCAGGTGAAACTGACACAAGGTCAAAAGGTGTTTGAACCATAAAGAGCATGTTGTGAGTCCCTATGTCATAGAGAGATATCTGAAACAAGATGTTTTTAGCCCCCAAAGGCCCTTTAAACTTTCCAAACTAAGTTACCAAGTTGGATTGGAAGTTGCAACATGGTAGGAGTACTGATCACTAAATACATAAAGTTGAGTCTAGTGTACTAACGTAAAATAATGGAATTTTGGTTGATTGTATATTCAATCCATTAGCCTTTTTTTATTTGACCTTGATTTTCCTAATGTGAAATGGTTGGATATGTACATACATCTTACATGTGAAACAGCTAAACATCCCATTACACTTATCTCAATAGAAGGATTAACCCTCAGTCTAGTCATCAAAATCCATACTTGTTTCAATTCAAGGAAACGAATGCTGTTAAGGAATCGATATGCTTGAGTCAGTACATTTTAGTGCACCCCCTAGGGACACGGCGCAGAGCAGGTAGACCACTGGGAAAAGCAGCGGTCTAAAGCACTTAACGTCCCTCAAAGGCTTATAACCCAAGCAACTGACCTTTGGAAAGGCCTTCAACAGAGTAATGATGCTGTTGGTAAACCGGCAATATGAACAAAGTGGGTCTCCATGGATAGACTCAGTGATTTGTCTGAGGTTTTTGTGTTCCAGCATTGTTTTCCTGCAGGTCATTTGTCGCCTCCTTGACTCCAGCTGTCAGTGAGTGTAGGAGTTGATGATCAGTCTCTGAGACAGTGATTATAGGACAGTTTTGACAAATGCCCTGCTCTGTGTAAACAAAACTATGAATTAGACATTGCCTCTTCTCCCCCTGCCTCATAGTTGTTGAGTTTTACCATAATAATGTTGAGCAACAGAGAAAATGCAAGACATATTACATTTCTATTGAATGTGGCGCAAACACATGACATACTATATTACAAGCACTTGGTAAAATAAGTTGACAAGGTGTTCGTTGTTCGTTGTTGCTTGTGGGTCCAGATGATGTGTTCTTGGACCAACAAAAGGAGTTATTAAGATAGGAACCGGAGTAATATACCTCCATGTTGTCATGGCCAGGCACCGGATTATAAATGAGAGACTCTGTACCCACAAGCAGCAAATATCTGGGGCCATAACTTATCCTTAGTACAGCATAAACGTGTCTTATCGTGTAGACCAGTCTGGTCCTGACCACAACTAGCAGACACAACCAGATCCAGCTGCATTTAAAACAAACTTTCACACACACACACACACACACACATACTTACA
The DNA here is from genome assembly GCA_036023535.2 of Galaxias brevipinnis. Lineage (NCBI taxonomy): Eukaryota > Metazoa > Chordata > Actinopteri > Galaxiiformes > Galaxiidae > Galaxias > Galaxias brevipinnis. The sequence continues at coordinate 10,981 of JAVQIZ010075760.1, forward strand.
AACACACATTTGCACGCACACAGCACAGGCATACAAACACAGAAACGCATGCTCTCATGCTGGCAAACAACACACACAAATATATATATATATATATATATACACACACACACACACACACATTAGAGAGGTGCCACCTACTCTAAATTGTTTTGCCAAATGAAGATTCTCAAATGGTCTGATGTCAGACAGAAATGGGAGCCTAAGAACTGGGACTGCTAAATAGGTTTCAGATCTTAAATAGCACCCACGAGGCATATACTGTACAATCATGCAACACATTGTATGCCCGTATTCCATATGCCTCCACAAACAGAGAGCCATGTGCAAGGTGACAGGTTTTAGAAGTCTATTTTGGGGAAAGATCTGCCGACTCACTGCTGTGGTTTAGTGTGAACAAATGGAACAGAAACTACTAACAGGTGGCTGGTAGTTTTATTTCCTTAACTGGTGATATACTAGCAGACTAAGCTCTTAAGACTGTGTAACAGTTTTTCTGTGTTGTGGTGTGTGGAGCGCCAAATGCTGCCCAGCATCAATCCAAAACTAACAAAACGGACGTGACACACAGTTATAAGGAAGGTCCCTCTTCTAGAGAGACTTGCAAGTCGTACATCTTGAACAATGTCCATAATCTGTATTGGAGAAAACAATACATCGATTTGAGAAGGAAATGATGTGCACCCACTCTAGTGCAGTGCTTGCGGTGCAATATCTTTTGCTGCTACCCCCTCAGGAGCTCTAGTAGCCTGAAGGAGGCCAAGCAGGACTCTGACAGGCTGAGGGAGTGGACAGAGCAGCAGCTCCACTCGTCACAGCAGACAAACACACAGGACTGCCTGCATCTCCAAACGGCCCTGCATGGCAGAATGGTAGGTGTTTGTCTCACTGGTCATGTCCCTGTCATGTGCATGGGTAAATATTACTCTCATTAACAAAAGCCTTCTGATAGCAGGAGCATAGTGTGATACTGTAACACACGCGTTTGCCTTTTTGTGTCGAGGCGGAAACGGAAAGAAAGCTGTTGGAGCAGCTCAGAACTGTGGAGATCCGTGTGGAGCAGGCCGAGGGTCAGCTGGAGAAGGCCAGCCATGGCCACGGAGACAGACTGAGACGCTCCAAGAATAAACTTACCAGTCGGATCAACTCGGTGGAGGCCAGCCTCAGAAAGGAGATACAGCTGATGAAACAAGACTACCAGGAAGGTAAGATTAATTGAAAGGGGGTGAGTGTGTATGTGTGTGTGTGTTAGCGTTAACAACAGCGGCATCCATTTGGGATCACTATAGTATGTTTCATTGTATAATTCAAACTTATCACCAAAGTATGTGTGCTGCACAATCAGAGCATCCTAATATGACTTTTGTATAGGCAAAGGTTTGGATAGCGGGTTTGTCTGTTCACACATTACAGTTCGGAGCAGTGTCATGGCCTACACCAGGATGCACACTTCACTTGTGATCTTAGCCAGGATGCTGTTCAGTGCCATCCATTAATTCACGCATCTTTTCACACACACACTGTTCAGAGCACAGGTGTCTTTGCTATCATGAGCTGTAACATGTGATGGAAACAGATCCACCTGAGCCCTGGATCTCACAGATGATGTTCAAATCTGGGCACAAGGAGGTCACCTTTTATTTTGCACACATAGTTGGAAAAGTTTGGTAAATTAGAGTTTTAAATTTTTCACCCAAAAATTAAGTTAGTGGGAGGGTCACAATCCCAAACCTCAAAAGTAAAAAAATTTGACACCTTTAGATGCTTATTTAATATTTGCCATTCGCCGCTATGCGAACTATTCCATGATTTACATTTGTGATGTTTTTAAAATAAACAAAACAGAATCACAAAATAAAATGATCAATGCACTCAGTCAGTCCTCTTTACAGTTATCTCAAATATGAGCAATTTGTAGCAGACATTAACAAACTTCACTATCTGTGACCTCACTTGAAAATCAGAAAGTCAAAGACACATACAAGCTTAGCAAATAAAATGTTCCCCATGCCATCTGCGTTCAACGTTGCTGGTGCTATCAGGCCTCTGCTTCTGCATGCCTCTGTGTATCAGGCCAGGGTAGGTAACATAATGCAGCAGTAAAATTAGCTATAAATTACCCCTCTTACTAGCAGTCTGGCAGCTGGCATTGCAGAGCCCTTAAATTCTTCATTAAGACTTCAGCAGATCAAGGGGATTTGAATATGGAGAAGAAGGGTGCATGGTGGTGGGAAATTAATGTATAATTGATCAGAATGATTGCATATTTGGCACACTAACAGAGAAAAAGACATAAAGACAAAATAGAAAAGGGGAAATAAAGAGAAAGACGTAATCAGTTACCATACTCGTTCGCATGATCGCCCAAAATGAAATCTGTTCTCCCCCTCTCTTCATGTAATAAACAGGCTTCAAGTCTGTCCATGATGCCATAGACTCACTGAGGCAGATCGGTGACACCAAAGCCCGCCTGGACAAAGAGAAGCTGCAAAAGGACATCAAACAAATTCGCAGGAGAATGATAGGAATAAGAGACCTTTGACACAAGCTCATATTATGTCATGTCATAACAACCTAATGACTAACGTGGCAGGAACCAACCAAAATATGCTTTATGTGTGTACAGTGTAGGCCTACACTATGGAACCAGATATTTCACCAGCTAGGGGCGATTATTATTATGTCAAACTAATAATTATGGATGGAATGTAATGTATGGAATGAGATTTGTGCTAAATATCTACAAATTAAAAGCAAAATCCACAAAAAAGTAGATAACTAAAATCCAAAAGCAAAAACAAAAACAAAATCCAAAAGAAAAAAGCTAAATCCAATAGCAAAATATAAGAAATCTATAAGCAAAACTAAAATCGAAAACCCAAAAAATGAATAAACAAAAAGCTAAACTAAATATTTTAAAGTTAAATCTTACAGATATATATTTGTTTATTAATTCTTCAGTCATTTTAATCCACTGTTCCCTGTTTTCATTTTTTTAAATCTGTGCTGTGGTTGGTTTTGCTTGTGAAATTTATTAGTTTTGGCACAAATGACGCGTAAAGAACGGGTGTTTTTGCGCAGAAAAATTAGCTGTCACTCCAACTCCGATGGGCCAACAGAATTCTAAACCCCGCCCTCACGTGATTTTTGTGGCCAAAATAGAAAAAAAAATTTAAACCACTGATCCACAAGCAAAAACAAAAAATAAGAAAACACACATAAGAAAACAATGGAGCCCCTAAAGTCCCAAAAGGAATATTTTTTTTTATCTTGTGCACTCAAGATAATTATCTTGTGCAGGTATTTATCTTGTGCGCACAAGATAATTATCTTAGTTATTATTTTAAGTTACCTTCTGCACACAATATATTTTCTTGTGCGCAAAAGTTTTTATTTTTCCCAGGATAATAATTTGTGCGCACAAGATAAATAACATGTTCCCACAAGATAAAAAAAATATATGCCTTTCGGTATTTAGGGGCTACGTAGAAAACAGTGTTGACTAAACTGAAAACCATAAGAAACACATAGATTTGTAAGATTGAACTTAAACATATTTTGTTTCGCTTTGTTTATTTATTTTTTTGGTTTCAGATTTTAGTTTTCTTATAGTTTTCATATTTTGCTTTTGGATTTGAGTTTGGCTTTTGGATATTAGTTAGCTTTTTCTTCTTTTTGGTTTGTGGATTTTGTTATTACTTATGTAGACATTTGGCACAAATCTCATTCCATATAGGCAGCCGTCAAGACTTTAGCAGACCACACTTTCACTTTCGACAGAGAACAAAGTGAAAGCACGCCAGGTTGGCAAACAAGTTCGGCGAATGAAGTTTGATTTGTAGGACATTAGGTGAGTCTTGTTAACTAACAATCCATAATTATTAACAGATTCAGTGAAACCTGCTGTGTGGGATACTATGTGTCTTAAACAGAGCCTACTAAATGTGTCGAAAACTGTTCATATATAGTATGTTAACGTTAAGAATGCATAGTTGATGATTCCAAACACTTACTATTTAGCCTACTTTGTAAATTCCGGCTGATGTCGAATGTTATTACTTATTTCAACAAATTAGGTTAACAAATGGTGTCGGTGTGAAACCTCTCATGTAAACTACTGTTAAGGTATGATATTAGCAAATAAAATTTTGTTTTAAATAAGTGGCTACATTGGGATTATTATTTTTCTCACATTAGGTAGAATGTTTGAGACAGTGATGGGTCAGGTTCAGGATACCTGTACTTCCGTTATCTGGGGCTTTTCTGAATTGACTAACTCCGCTGATGCAAGTTTCTGATCTTCCTGTTTCTCAGTATGTCAGGGTTGTCTGTTCGATACTGTGGCTGGGATGTGACCTATGACGACGACTCTCCCCGAGAATTGGGCTCATCCCAGACACCCAAGGACGGGCGCGTCTACACAATGTACCACGGAACCAGTGTCAACACCGCTCGCCTCATCATAGCAAATGGCTTCCAACAGTCCCGAGATGGCATGTTAGGACCTGGCGTGTATGTGAGCCGCGACCAGAAGAAAGCTGAGCGCTACCCGTTGAACTCCTCTGTGACTGACCGTGTGGTCCTCCAGCTGCGTGTGCATGCTGGACGCATCAAGCGCATCGACAAGGACAACCATCCTATGCAGAAGAGCTGGAAAGCAGCGGGCTACGACACTGCCTGGGTGCCCCCCAACTGTGGAATGAAGGCCGTGCCCAGTGGTCTGGAGGAGGACTGTGTCTTTGACCCTCAGCGGGTGGAGGTCTCTGGTATTGCCTTAGCCCCCAATTCCACTCTCCAGGCCCAGCTTCGCCAACTCATCAACCAGAGCCCCAAAAGGCCCTGGACAGGAGGTGTCGTGGCCGTAGCTCAGGGTGTTGGAAGTGTGTGTCCTTTGTGTAAAAGGTCAACCAAATCCGGGAACACACACACCACGGAGCAGTGTTGGGGCTGCGGAACTGTCATCTGCCCCCTCATGACCAAACATGTTTGCCGTGCCAGCCCCTAAAGAAAACAAAGTCAACTGCTGGGAGGAATGAGCTCATATAGTTGGAAGGAAACAAAACAGGAGGCACACATTAGAGTGACGGGGAGGTGTTAAAGCTCTAATGACAGGTGGTGATGTGAAACAAGTCTAATAAGGGATGGATGTTTGAGTCTGATCGGCATCTCAGGGACATACAGTTTCACGTTTATTCTAGCTTTTTACAAAATCTACCTTCATATATCGGATTTCCATGCTGTCTGCTTGTTTACAAATTACAATATTCATGCTGTACTGTATTATCTACAATTCTCATGTTTAAAGCATGTTTTTTCAAAGTAAAATCTATTTTATTGATTTCAGTTGTGTTTCAGTTGAAATTCATTTCAAGTCCAGACATCAAATACATTTATCTTTTCCCTCCCTGCTTTTATAATTAAAATGTTGAACATGATTTGCTAATAGGTAATGCTTGTGATGGGACTGATAAGGCCTCTAAATTGTATGCAGTCTTCGTAGACCAGTGACAGGTTTCTACACCAACCACATACACATTAAAACACAGACTGTATGGGGTAGGGCCGTTACTATGCCGGACACATGGAGCAGGCACTAAGCAACGCAATCGTTTTAGAAAAACAGCACCACGTTTCTTTTCTTTCATTCATTCTGCCAAAGCAAATAGGCTCAAGCAACATTAGTCTTGGTCAGAAATCATGGCCGACCTCATAGATACCATGGGCAGAATAACTGCTTCAAGTGCACTATTTGTCTTATTTTCCCAACAAATCATCCCCATGCATATCCATTCACTCCTGTAAACATTTGACTGGGTTCGGAGTACAAAGGAGATAAACATAAGACAGCAAGCAGTTAATGTTTGACTCAGGAAGTTCATTGTATAGACTCTGAGGGTATAAAGAGTGTGGTCCCTCTCTTGGTGGTGGAAACTCATAGTGAACACGAGGACAGCATGGTGTGGAACTCCAACAGTCTGTCGTCTCCACAGGTTCTGGCGTTTTCCAACAGGGTCTGTAGATAGACAAACACCATCGTCATTATTTCAGAGTGAACAGGATGTACATGCACGCATGCATGCATGGATGCATGGATGGATGGATGGAGGCGGGGGGAGAATTAATCACTCCTTTACCCTCTATGCAAATGCTCCTAGTTGTAGCTTACTGTCTCTGGTTGTATTTGATTGCATGGCAGTAGAGCGGATGAGGCCTGGGGGTTAACCTGTTACCTGACAGTGGTAGTGAGAGGTCTACCTAGCTGCTCCCTCGCCTGACATCTGACTCCTCAGTAATGATACCACAAGCCTGGTCGGGCCCGGGCAATCAACTGACCTCTCTGTTCACAGGGACACCAGTCAACATAAGAACACATAACTCCTGCTCTATACAAACATCCATCATATAGCTTACTGTGCATGCCCTATTCAAGAATCTTCGCTCTTATTGAGCGTCTGATAGAGTTCACATACAAGGACGAGCACTCTGACACCATTCATTCATGGCATTGTCATGGTCATGGACCGTGGCTGGGATGTCACGGACCTCCATCAGCTCCTGGTCCTTTTTGGCGTGCAGGTGTCGGAGGAGGTACCAGCGGGCCACGTACAGCACCGTCAGGGGGATGTCCTGGGTGGGAGAGTACACCAACCTCTCCAGCAGGCGGCGGGTCTCTCTGAGAGGACAAAGCAAAACAAGGGCGATCATTATCGCACAAGTCCCTCTACTCGGAATGAAAAGTTAAGAGGTCCCTAGTGGGTTTTAGTGGACTATCTCAAGTAGGAGCCTTTTGTGTAGGACAAAATGAAGAGCGCTCTCCTATTACGATCCTACTACTGCAACTACTACTGTGGCCTCCACAGCTGTTAGCTAGCACTGACCTGGCGGCCATCTTGGTGGAGAACTGCAGCAGGGCCTGCAGGAGGAGGGCTGCCGGGGAGGATCCCAGCTTCAGCACCTCCGTGGTGGCCTCAGACACCAGGTCCTTCCAGTCACTGCCAGGTACCCCTGCCTGGGACACACACAAAGCAGTCGTGTCAAGGACAGCCTTCTGCTTATGAAGCGTTCAGTAACGTAGACTCGGCACTGGGGGCTCGGCGGCGTTGGAGGGGAAAACGTGCTGTCCTCCGTACGCGTGCAGCGGCTGTCCTCGGCTCTGTTTGCATTTCCCCCTGGCCTTGGTGGGCCTCTGTGGTCCTATCATCTCCTTTGGAGCCATCTGTCCTCTCCTCTGCTCTGCTACGCGGTGCAGCGGGCCATGTGACCGGGCTACTGGTGTTTGGACAGCAGAGGCCCCTGGGTAGAGCACGGCCCTATTCCTCACTGGCCCCGCAGTGTGCGTGTGTGCGTGTGACGATATCTCTGTTTGTTTTTATGTGTGTGTGTGTGTGTGTGTGTGTGTGTGTTTGTACTGGTTAAGCCAAGAGTAAGCCGTCAGTAAAATAAAGGTGTGTGCGTGCCAGCTCGTGAATTATTTGTGATAACCATCTGGTCCACCCACTTGCATAGCTAAGACAAAATGCTGTTCATTTTGCATTCACATGTCTATCTACTGAAAACAACAATGCAACACTTAAACAATGCTGATATATATAAAGTATATAGTCATGCAATACGGTGCACTTTTACACCCAACCTGTGCTTATGTTTGTCTTGATAGTTATATTGTCCCTAAACAAACAAATCGGGTAAACTCTACAGGTTAATGATTCCCAAACTCCCTCAGCACCACCAGAAAGTCCCCGTGTGCCCCATCGGTGGGACTCACCATGCAGGGCCCCAGGGCCAGCAGAGCCAGGCGCAGCAGGCTGGCTAGCTGGCCGCTGTACAGGCCGAGCTGGGAGGCCAGTTGCAGGCTCTGTTTGTAGGCCATCACTGCCTGGACCAGCAGGCCCTGGACATGGTAAACCTCTGCCAGCCACTGGAACAGGGGAG
>JAVQIZ010075762.1:0-22776 GCA_036023535.2 Galaxias brevipinnis
GGGGGGCGTCGCAGCGGCTGCCAGCACCCAGCTCCTCGATTCTGGTAATTACCTCTGTAATCAGCTCTGGCCGCCGCTGCTCGGCCCTCTGTGACAGACACGGGAGAGGGGGGACTGAACGCGCCGCGCCAAATAGACCTGGTCAAATGTCAGCCGTCGGCAACACACACGTGCAACAACACACCGCACAGCACACGGCAGTGGAAATTGCCCCGACTTTTTTTTCCGAAAGAAGGCAGGGAATATCTTTGACTGAGTGCTTTTCCCTTTTCCCTTAGCAGAGCTGTTGATTTGGATTTCCCCTGCGTGAAGGTTTTTTGTGTGTGTGTGTGTGTGTGTGTTAGTGTGTGTGTGTGTGTGTGTTAGTGTGTGTGTGTTCATGCACGCGTGTGTGTGTGTCTGTATGAAGTGTTGACAGCTCTTTGAACTGCCGGTTTTAGTATGCGTGAGCTATTCAAGCAGGCTGAAAGTGATGTGAATCTAATGCGCTTTACAGAGAGAGAGGGACATTGAGGCAGAGTGAGAGAGAGATAGATAGAGAGCGAGAGAGAGAGAGAAAGAGGAAAAGGAAGAGAGGGTAAGCTGACTCCTGCCTGTGAAAATGGTAGCGCAGGCATAATTCAACAATTGACAAAAGTTTCCAAATCCCAGTCCATCACTTTAAATTTTGCCGGAGAACAGAATGTAGCTTTTGGGGGGGTGGGGTGGGGGTGGGGGAGTGGGGGGGGAGTCGGCTCTTATGCAATTTTGATGGGCAACTCTACGAGCACAAAGCACTTTTCTAATGATCAACTCGCTGGCAAAATGGCGGCGTCTTTTTGAGGCACCGGGGATCTGACAGGTTTTGTAGGGGGGGTTCCACCCTCCTCTCTGCGCTGTTAATGGGGAGCTTTAGAGGTCTGAACGAATTTACTGTCTGGCCTGCTTGACCCGTGGTCATTAGATCTGAATCCGGCCATGGCCAACATTAATACACCGGTGATACCTTGACAAGCCATACGAAAAGAAAAAAAAAGAAAACCGCTTCAAAGCTCCGCTTCATTAAAAAAAAAAGTGGGCTTATAACCCGTTCCATTTATATACTAAAACATAGAGAGAAGCCACGTCAGATGAATATCAAGCAGGCTTTTTGAAATGCTCGTCATAGTCAGGGTGGGTTGTTGAAAGGACGGCACATAACTGTAGATGTGTGCGGACTATTCAAAAACTCGGCCTCCGTTATCAGAATAGTTATTTGGTGTGTCAATGGAGCAACTCGACATCAGCTCGCCAAAGGGAACAGTCTGTAAAGCGTAGTCAAGGTCTCCTGCCTTTACGCTTTCCCTCCCTCGCGTTGTCACCTCTTTCTTTCTCTTAAAAGTCAACGCGTTCCTCGGCAACCGTCCCTCTGTTTGTCAGCACTCTCTTTCTTACTCGCTCTCTCTCTCTCTTTCTCTCTCTCTCTCTCTCTCTCTCTCCTCTCCTAATTATCTTTACTGGGGAGTCGTACTCCTGCTCTGTTCCGTGTTGACAAAGGCGGTGCTGCAGGATCCATGGTTGGAGGATGGACTTTGCATCGACTGCCCTTGTTGGCGCAGTAGGGACCGAGGAGAGCCTACAAAGGGGGTCGACCCAACGGCTGTCCCTGGGCCCTGTTCAAACCGTAGATCTGAGGGCTGGAAGCAAGGCTCCGGAGACAGGCGGGGGGTGGCGGCGCGGGCGGGGTGCAGCCGGTGCTGCCAAGGTCACAGTCAATAGCGCCTGCCTCTCTGATCAGAGGACAGCCAAACCGTTAGAGCACTAATCACAAGGCAGGAGTGCAACACCAACACCTTTTTTTCTTTCTTTTCCCGTTTTTTTTTTCACTCGGTGGGCAGAAAATATGCAAGCAGGGATGGAGGAAGAAAGGTAGAGCGGAAAGGGGAGATGAAGGGACCAAAAGGGGGGGGGGGGGTTCCTGCCGTCGACCCAGCCTGCTCTTTCATCTCCCCGGCTTAATGCTCGCTGTATGGCGTCAGTGCATTTTACATCTAGCCTCTGGAGGATGGCCCCCCAGGCGGACTCCGTTGTGTTTGCATAACTAGCATGGCGACACGCCGTCCACAGCTAATGCATTGTCCTGGCTGAACACAGTGAACTCGAGAGACAGGGAATAGTCCCCAAACAGTCCCCTCCCCCTCGAGCCCCGTTCCCCTCTCACAGTCGAACAGGACCTCACCTAGTTCCCGCTGATGAGGAGAGCAGTGTTCCTCTCAGGTAGAAACCTGGTACAGAACATCAGGAGCCCTCTGATTGGACCTATCTGCTATGCCCATAGATATTGCCTTCACTACGTTCGCTCTCTCTCATCTTTCTCTCTCCAACTCAGCAATCTCTCTCTCTCTCTCTCTCTCTCTCTCTCTCTCTCTCTCTCTCTCTCCCTCCTCTTTCTCCCTCTCTCTGTATAATATATAAATATGCACAGACATATCTTTCTCTTTCTTTCTTTCTTTCTTTCTTTCTTTCTTTCTTTCTTTGGCTTCTCACTCTGTCTCCCCCTGTAACTGAGTCAGTTTTTGCTATTTCTTTTTGGTTGCCCAGTAACTTGTGTTCCTTGTGAGTTTCCACACAGATGCTTTTTATAAATTGTTTGTTTTTCTAGTTAGTTAGTTCTTTGTAAAAATGATGTACGGCGGCAGTGTGCAATGAAGTGTTTTTTAAAGAGTTCTTGTTAGCGAGACAGCTGACATGTCTGTCATGGAGAGGATGTTGTTGTGCTTCTTGTGATGATCAACATCATCGTCGGTATTCATTATTGGCTCTAAATGTCCTTGCGCCAGTCATACAAACATAATGGCATTATTTTTAATCCCTTTGTGTTATTATTCCTGTTGCCCCAGTCAATTAGTCACTTCTAGAAGACATTATCTGTGTATTAGATTGCATTGTAAAACAAAGTACAGCGTGAGTGGTTTAACAACAACAAAAATAAATCGTCTACCAGAGAGTTACAGCGGCATGGCTTCCTAGGCCAGGGAAAATAAGGGACCCTTAATTCTACCTTCTCTAAACCTTCAGAACAATAACTGAATTTAGGGTAAGTGTTGGCAGCCAGCCTACGCTGGACATTTGACTCCACATGGGGATCTTGTGGCAAAAGGATCTACTGTCAAAATGGCAGTGATGGGCTGAGTTGAGATCGGAGGTGGGTTAGGGTTAGTGGAAGATCTACCAGTGGTGCTGGTGTCATGTTGTTTTCTGCCACTGCAGGTGCAGGCTTTGGATTTCCTGTGAAAGCATGAAGGCAGTTTTGGGAGACGAACAGTCCCCCTCTCCTGCTACTGTTCCACATCCTCCCGCTCCTAGGGCTCTCCGTAGGTGAACATGAGGCGTGAGAGCTTTTCTCTTCATAGTTCAACAAGTGTCTGCCTCTTCCTTTCTTTTTATTTCCCTCTCTCCACATCTCCCTACCATCCCTCTATCTCTGCCAAGGACACCATCACTGCTTTCGTTACCATGGAGACAAGCGCAGAAGGGCTGTGGGCGAGACAGGCGAGTGACTGCGGGTGACTAAATTGTGTGTGTGTATGTATGTATGCACGGGTGCATGTGTGCGTATGTGTGTGTTTTTTGTTTTGTGTACAAGTTCTTGAGCACAATCCGGTCTGTCTGATTATAGTCCTATCTGCATTTTTTTTTTCATATTATGTAATATTTTGATTGCCAAAACAATTTTATATTTAATCCAAAGTAACCTGCTCTGAAGATCCCTCCGCACCGACGGCAGCCCTGCATGGAAATGTCAGCAAAAAAAAAATGAAGAGCAAGGTGGTGACTCTGAAAATGATAATATGAACCTAAAATAGGAATCCATATCTCATCTGCTCCCCGCTCTCCGAGCCACCCAATCCACTCCGCGCTCCGGTCCCTGCCCCTATTCTTAACTTCCATATCCCTTCAACAGAGAGTGGTGTGCCCTTGGCCTCCAAAAGCCTCTCGCTGGGGCAGAGTCACATCATACAAAACAGCTGCCAGCCCGCGCTGATTTATACCTCAACATCATTTCCAAACAATATTGGCAGTGCGTGCGTGTGTGCTTGTGTGTGTGTGTGTGTATGTGTATGTTTGCGTGTGTGTGTCCGCTCGTGCTGACAGCAGTAACTCACCCCATTTAGTAAATGAGAGAGCAGAAGGAAATAGCACTTTGGTCCTGGCTGTAGGAGGGGAATGTCAAACTCTTCTCTGAGGAGACCTTCACTGCTCACATAAAACAGAGCCCGGTGACCTGGCATCCTAGCCTGCTTTCCCTTTGCGAGAGAGGGAGAGAGAGAGAGCATGCATCTCGGATGGATAAGCCAGACACCCAGACACGTGTACTCTGCCCCAAGATGTTCGCGTTGCTTATCTGCAGCAGCATGTTAGATGAGGCCTATTTCTGTAATAGATTTATGGAACGGGCTGCAATGCACCACTTATTAATTTGCATTATATCTTCCATGTTTTGATTTAAGGCCCTGCTTTGGAGGCAGGCAATCTCGGCCGGGTGTTGAATGCCTGAGTTGAGTTAAAGGGAGGCGAGGAGGAGAAATAACCTGTGTGGAGACAGGCAGCAGAACCTACACCTCCCCTTTTTCGGCTTCCTCATCATTATCATATAGAAAGTAACTGCAGCAGGAGCACCGCGTGTCCTCCAAGCGCTCTCCCTCTCGCTTTCTTTCCGTCGCTCTCTCTTTCTCTGTTCCCCCTTTTCTCTCTCTCTATCTTGCTCTCTCACTCTCTCGCTCCCTCTCTTTTCTCTCTCTGACTCTCTCTGCCTCCACTCTCTCTCTCTCACTCCCCTATTTCTCTCTCTGCCCCATTTCTCTCTCTCTCACTCTCTCTCTTTCTCTCTCTCTCTGCGCCCCATCTCTCTCGCTTTTTTCTCTCTTTCCTCTCTCTCTTTTTCTCTCTCTCTGATGAATTGGGTTAGGGTGGAGAGCCCAGAGCTGTCTCTCCGTGAGAGATTAATTTACTGAGGTGCCAATCAAACTACAAGCTGAGCACACATACATGCTAAAACACAAACACACAGACGTGCACCCCCCACACGCCCACGCAAACCCCTAGCACACATGTGCTGTCACAAACTAACAGTCGCACACATTGTACCCCCGACAACAAACACGTTCGCGCAAATGTACAGAAACAGACACATGTACAGACACAGACACACACATGTGCAGACATACACACACACACACACACACACACACACAGCTCTCTTGCAGTGGGAGGGATAATTTGAAAATAAAATGTTACATGCACAGATAACCCACTTTGGGCACAGGGTATTTTTTTTATATGTCCCTCTCTGCAATACCTTTTTGTGTAAATCACATACTCACTACAAATGTTAACACCATACCTCTTCCTATAAAGGAAAAACTGAGACATATTTTCTTTGCACATAATATCGAGCTGTTATTCAAATAAATGTATTAAAAGTCCAAAATTACTGTAAGTACTTTTTTACTTAAAGCTCCGGTCTTGTCAGGTGGTTTTCTCAACAGCTTCAACTCTATGTGTAGGAAAGTGTGCTGATCCCAGGTCTGGGTTCACTCTACTCTATGTGTAGCAAAGTGTACTGATCCCAGGTCTGGGTTCACTGTACTCTATGTGTAGTAAAGTGTACTGATCCCAGGTCTGGGTTCACTGTACTCTATGTGTTGTAAAGTGTACTGATCCCAGGTCTGGATTCACTGTTTTCTATATGTTGTAAAGTGTACTGATCCCAGGTCAGGGTCCACTGTAGTGTAGGGCCGGCCCCAGTCGCTCCAGCTACATGGCAGTGATGGAGTGTCATCGTTAACACCTGGGCTGACTATAAAGTGGCTCTTTGGCCCGGCCCTGTCGATAGGGCTTTCCTGCCGTTGTAGCACTTAGCCTGTGTTTGTGTGAGTTTCTATGTGTGTGTGTGTGTGTGTTTATGTCTGTTGTGTTGATGCTTTAGTGGTAATAGCGGAGCCACAGGAGCATGGCTCTCCTGGCAGGTCCCTTTCTGCAAACAAATGGCCTCCTCTGGCGAGCTCGCTGAGGGGTGACGGGAGTGTCAGACCAGACCACCATGCCAAAAGATGATGGGCATGGCACACACACACACACACACACACACACACACACACTCCACCAGGGACAGGGGCCTCCGCTTTTTCTGTTAGATGACAGAGAAAACCGAGAGGGCCGAGGGTTTTCCACCAGATCGAATCGGTACCCTCATCCTTCTGCTCCGTTATCCCATTTCCATGGAAAGTTTCAGCTCATGTGCTTTCAAAGCGCTCGGTGGGGGGAAAAAAGTCGACTTAACGTATTGGGAGCTACATGTGCCTGACAGCAGCGCCAGCGCATTTGTCTCCGGGGTACCGGGACCCCCCCTTTGTATCGAGGTCAGCCATTGGATGGTCAAGTCTCCAGGTCTGTTCCTAGGCAACGCTCGCTGCATTGACAAGGGAATGATAAGATGTAGAGGGGGAAAATGGAAAAAAAACACAGAAGGGAAAGAATGGAATTGAGTACGGAGAGAGTAACCTTGACGATCCCGAGCAGTGTAGCGCTCCGCTTCAGGAGCACTTATATTTCATTTGCTGACCTAATACTTACCGAAGAGAATCACAGAGTCATTTAAGAGGGGCTAAATGGAAGTTAAAGACCAATCAAAGGAATTATGTAGACTTTGAGGGTGATAGTCAGTTCTTATGGGCGCAGATGAGTTATTGAAATTCAAATGTAAAGGACATTGCACTTGGCTATCAAAAACCTGCCGTTGCATATTAATTTGTCCTTAACCGTCGACACAGCTGCATGACACTGTGGGCTCACGCAGACACGCATACACACACACACACACACACACACACACACACACACACACATAAATGATTGGTGTGTACCAATCAAGCCCACGATGAGCAACAGGTGTGAGAGCAGCCTATGCTAATTTGGAGTCTGACTAACGTGTCAGACACGGGCTGGATCCGTGCGTGTCGATCACAGCGTCGAGCCAAAACACACACCCACAGCTTAGCCCGCGGCCCAGGGGGCGAGCCAGCCAACCCTGAGGTGGTGATGAGTCGGAGACAGACCTGACTGGCAGCAGCCTTGCCTGGCTGTCCCCACTAAACAGTTCCCCATTGCTCGAGGACAGTGGAGGAGACTTTTCCACACACATTATGTTGCTCGCTGCATATATTTTTTCATCTCAAAGGATGTCCTGACTGGCGGTATGCAGACAGGAGCTGTCCGTTCAGCACCCTCCCCAGGCCTTGGTAAGGTTCAGCACCATGGACAGAGGCCCAGGGAGACTTTGGAGGCTAACGTATGCATGTGCTGCTGCTCAGTGTGGCAGAGGAGCGCTGATGTGGTCCCCAGTCGGCACCGAGACACACACACACACTCACTCACAGGGCTATGGCTCTATAACCGTCTCCATGTTTAATGCATGGCCCTGTGTGTCGCTTGTGCATGCAGCGTGCCCGGAGGACGAGGGGGAACTGAGACTCAGGCCAACTCCACGGCCCAGCAGGGGGGTGGGGTGGGGGGGTTTGTTCTGGGGAGGTGTCGGGGTGGTGGTGGGGGCGGAGTGCAAATGTGCCAGGGAGAGAAGTTGATTACGAAGCTCTTAACGACGGCGCTAATTATCCCTGGCGCTAATTAGCTGGAGCTTCGAGTTAACCGCGTGGAGGGTAATCAGCGTCGGCGAGGAGACGGGAGTTGGTGGTGGGGGTGGGGGGGTGACTCTCGGTGACGTTCCGGTGACAGTCCAGCGTTGTCGGTTAGCTCAGCGCGGACGACAGGATCTGACGGTGGCGTTCCTTATTTCTCTTGGACGGAGGCCTACAAGTCACCTGTTGTGTTTTGTCTCTCAAGGGGGTCCAGGGGGCTAATGAAGATCTGTTTTGGGAGATTTGTGCTTGGGAAAAGGAGCCGGTATTATTAGCGACGGGGAGAGACGTCGTTACTCAGCGCGGATCAGGGTTTAACGCCAGGCCTTAGCTAACACATGTTAACGCTGATCAGTGATTGGACCATCATGACATAAACGTATCTTACTTGACCTTTGCGGGGATGGGGCCTCATTGCGAATTCATAGCATGCATAATCATGCAAATCAAGAGGCGCACTCTCTTTCCGACACGCACGCACACATACTGACGCTGAGGCACACACACGCGCACACACACAGGTCCAGTTACTGTGACTTATGTGGTCTGTGACTGTGTTATTTTCCCTCGTAAATCCTGGTTTCTCCCCGTGCTAGAGATACCAGCTTAATCTTCCCCGGGCCTGTCGACAACACGAGCGCCAGCGCTGATTTACGGTGGTCAACTTCAATTACCAGGGCCGGAGAGGCGGGGACATCACTCCGGGTCCCGACAGCCATACGTTTCAAGGACAATTATTTTTAATGAGACGGCCTGCTAAACTATCTGCATGAGGGTCTGCTGGGGGGCTTGAGACGAATTTGAAAAGGACAAAGTTGTCCTTCAGAAGTCTAAGCCCCCCCCCCCGCATGTTCTCCGCTTCCCCTCCCGTGGTTCCACTTGGTTTGATGGCCGTCTCACCAGCCTGACTCACCTGTTGGGGCGGGACGGCCGAGGGGGAGCTGATGTAGGTGATGTGTGTGTGTGTGTGTGTGTGTGGGGGGGGCGGCTTAGACTCAGGTAGCTTTAGCTGCTTGTCTGTTTTAGCTTCACGGAGTCTCTAGAGGGAAACATCTCACGCTGAGACAATGACAAACCAGTCAAGGGCGGAAGAGAACTTAACGGGGAATCAGTTTGACGCTCGAAGGCCAAGTCATCAACTGAGACACGGCCTGGCAAAGGGCAGTCCTGCTGCATAATGACATCCACTATTTACCCATACGAGGCTCCTCCGCATGTAAATCATCCCATCACGGGCCGTGTGATGAAGATCATTTACTGCTAAATCTTTACAGCCTTTCATAAAACCATCGTTACCCCTTTTCATGTCGGTGGTATTCAGCACGACAAAAATCCATTAACTACATCACCATTCTGCCAGCCTGCCTGTCTTTCTCCAGGCTCTACCCATCCCTGTGTCTGGGCTCGGTGTGTGTGTGTGTGTGTGTGTGTGTGTGTGTGTGTGTGTGTGTGTGTGTGTGCATGTGCGCGAACAGCTTGGCTTCATTAATCTGATCTATTTTCTCCAGCAGGCTTTGATCCTCGGCTGCTGCTGAGTGTATCTCCAGAGGGGGCTCCAGCCCAGGGGGACGCTCTCCTGCCACGCGGCTCAGCAGAGCGCTCGGTGACTGGGCTGGGGGAGCAGCGTGGCCCGGGTAGCATGCTGCTTCCACCGGCCTTTCATCTCCCAGGGGGGACTGGTGTCTGCTGGCGTGTGTCGTCCCCATTCACTAGTTTGACCTTGTCGTGGTATGCAGCGTGTGGCGTTCCTACACTCTGTGTCTGCATGCCTATGTATATGTATGTGTGTGTGTGTCTGTATACACTAATTTGTCCTGTTGTGTGAAACCCCTCCTCCTAAGCCGAGCCGTGTTTTTCTATGGCACCACGACGACGGCCATGTTGTTAGCCTCTGGGTGACTCCAGCCGGAGGGGTGCAGCGCCGCATGTGGCTCCTCCCCCTCCCACCTGTGTATCCTCCGCCAGCGATGAGATGCACTGCACGCGTCACGCCGACTTTGGTCTCCCTGCCGCCGCTGCGAGCCCCAGACTGATGGAGTTGCTCTCCTCTTTTATCTGCTGGCTGCTCTGGGGTATAACAAAAAATACCCCTCCCCTCTCTCAGGGACGTTCCCTTCGCCGCCGAGCCCCCAGCGGCACGACGCCGCGCGCACGGCCCCCCCTCAGGAGATCCTCGGCGCCCCGGGTCCCGTCAAGCCGAGCGGCTCCGCCCCGCCGTAAACCCGTGGCACGCGAGACGCTGTGGTGTCACCACAGACACGTCCTGTCTGCGGTGGCTTTGAACACGTTTGACTCGGGAAGCACTTAAAAGCAAAAACATCAACGCAAGGGGGGGAAAAAAAAAAAGAACTGTGCAAGTGGCAAAACAGTCAGTCCTGGAAATGATGCAAAGTTTGACACAGCAGAGCCAAAGCATTGCACACCACTAACCTCATCCTAGCGACAGGTACGCTGTTCGGGGGGACTGTGTGTGTGTGTGCAGGGAAACTAGGCCAGTGCGAGGGTGGGTGAAGCAGGCTCCAGAGAGCACGGGCCACCTTCAGCCGTGCTCGGTGACGAACTGCGGCAGACAGCCAGGGAAGGAGGCAGACAGGGAGGCAGGCGGAGAGATGCCCAGTCCTCAGGGCCCGTGAAGCAGCAGGGAGAGCCAAGGCGAGGGCTCCTGGTCCCCTTATGATCTCCCTGCGTCTCTCGCATTCCGGTCACGCATGCAGACAGTTTAAACACGCTACTAAACTGTGCATATACAGTTAGTTGTGTGAATATGGATTTGCCCCCCTGCTGTTTTTCTTTTCCCACATTGGCCACACCTCTTTGTCTCAGATCTTCAAACAAACGATCTATACGACAAATACAACCAGTATTAACAGAAAATAGTTTTAAAATTATTATTTCATTTATTGAAGCACAGTTATCAAACACTCGTAGCTCGCTGTCAAAAAGTAATTGCCCCATAAACCTAATAAGTAGTTGTGCCACCTTTAGCGGGAGTAACAGCCACTAATCAGCTTAAGATCATGTGTTCTCGGTCTCACATCGCCTTGGAGGAATTGTGGCCTACTCTTCTATGCAGAATTGTTCAAATGTAGCAACGTTGGAGGGTTTTCTAGCATGAGCTGCCCATTTTAAGATTCCCTGCGGCATCTCAGTGGGATTCAAGTCAGGACTTTGCCTATACCAGTCCTCAACTTTAAATAGGTTTCTTTTTAGCCATTCAGTGGAAGACTATGAACGAGTGGATTTGCTTTTGTGTTTTGGGTCATTACCGTATAACCCAATTACGTTAGAGCTTCAGCTCACGGACCGATGGCCAGACATTTTCATTTAGTGTTTTCTGACAGACAGCATAATTCATGGTTCCATCTATTTTGGCAAGTTGCCCAGGTCCTGAAGAGGCAAAACATCCCCACACCAGTATGTTACCACTGTCATGTTTAACTGTTGGTATGATGTTCTTCTCCTGGAATCCTGTGTTACTTTTTCTCCAGACGTGACGGGACCCACATCTTCCAAAAAGGAGAATTTGCCACTCTTCCGTCCAAAGACTTGGGGGTCGTCCAGGTTTTTTGCTGGCATAGTGTGTTGTTGCTTGTTGACACCTTGTAGCTAACTTCCTTTTGCTTAAAAAGTTCCATTTAAGTGGTGCTTAAATTGAACAGGGCTGGCAGTAATCAACCACGGTGTGTGTAATCGAATTGAATCCGATTCTCAATTAAATCTGGTCTTTTGATCGATTAGGTAACTAAGGGGGCAATTACTTTTTCACAGGGTGTTATGGGTGTTTGATCACCTTTTCCCTTCAATCAATTAAATAATCCTTTCAAAACCGTATGTTCTATTCGTTCTGGTTGTATTTGTCCTAGGATGGAGTTTGAAGATCCGAAACAATGAAGTGTGGCAAAAACGGGAAATCAAAGGAAAACACCAGGTTGGGGGGGGGCAAATGCATATTCACGCAACTTTGCACACCCTTGCGCGGTTACGTCGCAATACAGCGGATGACCCAGATACGAAGCCTTAGGGCTGCGACATACAGGAAACGCACACACACACACACACACATGAAATCAGTGTCGCTCTCACACGCTGTAGCTTCAGCTGGAGGAGATGATGAACGCTTTTAGATGTCCCACCACACGCCGTGCTTACAGACCACAGGCCCTGTCCAACGCCGTGCTGGGCACTCAGCCTCTCCTCGTCCTAAATAATGCATGAGGTCTGCAGTCACACACACACACATACACAGACGCACGCACACGCACGCACAGGACCGGCCCCCATCCTGCCTCAGATAGGATGTGATAGCCTTACATAATGACTGTCTTACATAATTCAGTGGCATGGACCATAATGGGAGGCAGGGGAGCTGGCCTTTGTGTGTGGCCTACCTAATAAGGGCAATGAAACCCCCCCCCCTCCCTCGGTGACGGCCCTCCGCTCCAACCATAGGCACTGATCTCACGTTGGGATCCCTGTCAGCACAATTTGACCCCACCACCACCACACACACACACACACACACACACACACCCACCCATCCCCTGGTTGTTAGTACAACACGTGGAGTTCTCCAGTTCTAGCTGCACCTCTAACTGGGAGGAGTTCCAGCTGAGACATGCTGGGAGCGGGAGAACCCGCTAGGTGATCGGGTCGAGGTAGTAGGCCAGGTTTGACAACTTGACAGCTCAGGCTAGAGCCTCACAGTGGACTCGGAGCTGCTGGACAGGTCCTCCCACTCTGCCCGTACATTTCATAAGAGCATCAAAGAGATAAGAGACTTGTAGTCTGCAAGTTGATCTGCCCCCAGTCGGTCAGTCAAACAGCCAGTCAGTCGGTCAGTCTAACAGCCAGTCAGTGAGCCATTCAATCATTCATTCAGGCCAACCGATGACTCAAGTCAACAGTCGTTCATCAAACTATGCAACTGGTCCGCCCTTCATACACAGCCACTCAGTCAGTCAATAATCCTTTGTTCAGCCTCTCATCCAATCAGCCACCCAGTCGGTCAATCAGCCGGTCAGTCAGTCAGATAGTATCCAGAAAGCTGTGGCCATGCAGGTATGAGCAGTTGATCCAGCAGCTTCAGTTTGGGCAGATATACAATGGTGTCATCGCCTCACTTTGCAGATGCACTGGAGTTTCATCACCTTACTTTAGCAGACACAGCTACAAAACAAACCATTGTGCGCTCTTGATTGATGGTCCGCACCTCTAGACACACATTTCCAAATCATTTGTACCACAGTTGTAAGTGATCCAGAAACTCTATCCGGTGAATTATTAAAAACCTTTTTTTTTACCAGCTCATCTGGCCTGAACTCCCAGCCTGTGCATTGTGCTGTGGATTAGAGCAGCTTCACCCTGTTAATAAACCCAACATGGCTGGGAGCGGAAACACACCCTCCACTGCCGAGCCCACCTTTAAACGGATCCCCTCCAGTGTGAATTGCCCGGTTCATAATCTTTCTGTCCGTGTGTGTGTGTGTGTGTGTGTGTGTTTGTGTCTGTGTGTGTGTGTGTGTGTGTGTGTGTGTGTGTGTCCCATTGCAGAGGGAGCTGAAGTCATCCAGTGGGATTACTAGGGCAAATGTGTAGGGTATTGTAGGGCGGGAGATTAGAAGGCATCTCAGCCGTATCGCCGCTCTGTGCTGTCACCAGCTGCCACCGATAACGCCGCATTGAAATTCATGGAGACAGATTCGGTCATGAATATCTTTATGACACACTCATGATGAGGCGCCCGGGCACATATGCACAAAGGCCCCAAACAGAGAGATAGGGAGACGACATCACCCGGCCCGCCACAAACAAGCAGACACACACGCGCACGCACGCAAATACACACCGGCAGAAAAAAACAATCGAGGTGCCACGGGTTAAATTAAAGAACACAAACGCTCAAACACAACAGCATGGATTTGCCCTCGAGCGTACACACACAAGAGCAAACACACGCGCGCGCGCACGTCAAGCGGAGCGAGCGGCTCGTTGTCTCCCAGTGGTGGGGCTGTTCATGCATTAATGGCTCAGTGTGTCTGACGCCTGGCTGAGGGAGAGGCGTGCCAGCTGACACAGGTGGCACGGAGCACAGATAGAGCTCACCCCAGCCAAGACAAAACCCCACCGAGAAGAGGCTGCTCCGACGGCAAACACCACAAACAAGCCGGAGGAGGGAGGCGAGGAGGGAGGGAGAGCGAGAGAGAGGGGGAGAGAGAGAGAGAGAGAGATAGGGAGAGAGAGGGAGAGGGAGAGAGAGAGAGAGAGGGAGAGAGAGAGTGAGAGAGAGAGAGATGATAAGAAAGCTATTTGGCTGAGGCAAAGTGGGAGTATTGGATTAGAACTGTCTAGCGTGACCATTTTGAAGGTTGCCCAGCATGCCTGCTTATCTAACCTGCATCCAGCAGATGACACTTGTGCAAGCGACACAGCCATGCACACACACACACACACACACACACACACACACACACACACACACATATACACGGACACACACACACACTCAAACCAAACTGAAGCCTTTTACTGTGTAATACACCCTGCGCGGGTAAAAAATTGTAGCCCAGCGCTCTCTTTGGAATCCATACATATGTGGGCTCCTGTGTGAATCTATAGCAGATTAGTTAGCTGCGGGTGTTTTTGAGGGGGGGGAATGATTGTGGCTCTCCTGGACCTGTGGCAGGTCTCCAGCTTTCAGCAGCGGATATATAGTATATTTCCCTAAGTTGGCCTGCAATACGAGAGGGAGAGAGAGAAAATGAGAGAGAAAGAGAGAGAGAGAAAAGCACGGCTGGGGGAGCGAGAGGGGAAAGCAGGGCAGGGCTGGACGGGCAGCAGTGGATGAATAGTTAAACGCTCCGTGGATGATTTGTACCAGGACCCCCTTCTATTAATCTCCCTTAATGCACCTCTCTCTGCTGCAGGGAGGGAGGGAGGGAGGCGATGCCAGAGGAGCGAGAGAAGTGGAGGAAATAGGAAGGGAAGAGGCAGACATGTGCCCAGACAAACACTCCAGCCTCCTTCACGACTGTCGCTCAAGGGACGACGCCGACGGAATCAGTCCTGGCTGTTTGCTTATTCCAGCCTCCCCCCCGTGGTACGCACGCAGCCGTCCCTCGCCGCGTTCGGCGGTTGGGCTAGATACAGCCGGAATATTAAATGCGGGATTGCCAGCTTTAATCTCGGTCTGCGAGGAGCCTCCCTCCTATTGACTAAAAGGTAGCTATAACTCAGGGGCTGCAGCCGGCTGGAGACATAGATTATTAGGGCATGCTTTATCTCCTGTTCCCAGTGTCTGGCCCAAAGCGGGGCTCCGGGGGCGTCGACGGCAGTCGAACGCCTCCTAACCAGGCGCTAACCAGTCCCGCGCCGGCACGGCAGATGACAAGCCGGTAAACAGCCCGTCACGGCAGCACGAGTAGCGCCCTCCGTTCTAAAGCCACCCGGCCCGCTCCCCTCCTCCCAAAAACCTGCCGTGCCTTTGCCTGTGCCCCGCTGACACACCCGGCAGTGTGAGGACGGCTGTGCCGGGGTGGCGTGCCCACGCGCTGGCCTACACCGGTTCCCCCCAGGAGAGCCAGATAGGGGCGCACGAACAGTTGCCTGGATGTCAGGGCAGACAGGGGGCGCCGTGCTGACGTGGGGCGTTTCTTCGGGTTCCACCCTGCGTTTCCTCCCCCCGGGGAGGCGCTCTCCAGGCCAGACCCCACACTGCTGATTAAGACACTGATCCCGGTATCGACGTGGCTATAAAATACGAGAGGCTTCAACACGTATCGACCCGGGGGGGCCCAGCCCGCTCACCAAGCACGTGCAAGCCAGCCAGCCCCATGCACACACACACACACACACACACACACTCTCCTACACGGGAATACTTGCAGTCACCCCCCCATAGATTGAGCTGCACGACAGCATGGACCTCCTGCTGTAGATCGATGGGAGATGGCTCTAGATGTGACACGTGTGAGTGAGGAGCCTGAAGGCACGATTCATGGTGGGGGAATCTCCACGGCAAAAAAAAAAAGAGGAATTCCTTCTTATATCAGGATCAAGCTCATGTCAGTAGTGTGTGTGTGTGTGTGTGTGTGTGTGTGTGCGCGCGCGCGTGCGCGTGTGCTCTTCATGTGCTTGTCCGTGGAGGTGGTGGTGGTGTACGGTGGATGTTTTAATCATGGCCTCGTGGTCCCTTGCCGCCTGTCCCTCCGCTCCCTCACTCTTTGATCCTGGGATTGTCTAATTAGTTGATTGACCTCTGCTGTCAGGCCCTAATTAGACATGGTAATTAAAGATTAGGTGGGTCAGGGGGACGTGTGTGTGTGTGTGTGTGTGTGTGTGTGTGTGTGAATCGGAGAGTGACAGGGAGATTGTGTGGATTAGAGGGTCGGGGAAGGAGAGAGGGCACGACGTTGAAAGAGGAGAAGGTCACAGGCCGTGACGTTGTTTGTTTCTTCGTTTGATGCGTGTTCTAATCTGTTTTAGCCTCATAATTAGCTCTACATACATTGCTTACAGGAACAAATCAGAAAACACATATATTGAGATACGATCTTGCATTCTATAAGTCTCCCAGAAAATCTAAAATTGTCAATTAAAACATTACATATATTTTTTATATATATTTTCAACAAATATTTGAAGCAAATAAATGAAAAAGAATTCTAAATAGATCAATTCCAACGTACTGGAACACGTTGTCTATTAGGTTTAATGTATCTTTTTGAAAAACAGAAGTTATTTTTGTTAAAGATTGTTTAGCATATCAAATTAAAGCTTTCTTCTGTCGAGTCTCGGTATCAGAATGGCAGGCTCGTTGGGATCATTTATAACCTTGTTTTATTCCATGTTATTGAACAATGGTTTACGTTGCTGAGGATTCATGCCTTTGTATCAGCATTATTGTTTTATCCGGTGAGAACATGAAAATAATTCTGATAGTTAGAATAAAACTACGAAACAGTATAATCAACTGGTTGACATGAGATGATTCATTAACGGTATTGTCAAACGATACTGCCAATAAGTTTGATTTATACACTTCCATTGATAATACTTCTCTGTCTTAAGGAACAGTAAAAGTTTCAATTGCTTGAGCATATCAACATCGCCTGTTTTATTTGCAATTTATTTTTACTGTCCTTTTTATTGTTGTGGTTGCGTCGGACAGGGAATTGCCAAAAGGCTCAAGGCTGCCCAGTCTCCCCACAACATGCTGCCAATGTTGATTAGATGGCATAATATTTTTTTATTACACAATCAAAACACACCAGAATTTATGAAAAGAACTATGGATATAGATACATTTAATCATTACGCATGATGAAATATAACCATTACGAAAGCTGACCTCTGTAATTCAGAAATGACACTTTTCAGCTGCTCTGCGTTCCAGCCGGGTGCTCATAACTTCAAGGTTAGAGCTTTGCCTCTTGCCAGGGTGGCCCCCTAATAAAAATTGATGCTCTCACTGTAAGGACTTTTTACTTGCCTTGGACAGAAAATATCCCTCACACAGCCTAAATGATCTCCTCTTTAAACGGTTTAGTGTTTACCCGCATTGGCTATTCTGGGATGTCGCCGCCTGATTTCGTGCGTCTCTCTATGCCCAGATTGCCGGTTGTCAGTCGGCCATGGTGTTTTGATGGTATGTGTTGGGGGGGGGGGGAGTAGGGGTGCGGGATGGAGAGAGGGAGAGAGAGAGAGGGAGAGAAAGAAACAGCTTTCTGTGACACTAAGACTGTCTCAGCAGGCACTGACAGCTCTGCAGCGCTGCCAGGACACACACAGGGGGCTGTGGTGCCACCAGATAGGCCTCGGTGACATGCCACCACGGAGAACCTCCCTCTGAGGGACCCCGTCACTCAGAGCCCTGCGGGGGAGCGGGAGTGGCTCTGCTCCTGTCTCTCCCTCTGGCTCTCCCTGCTCTCTCTCTCTCGCTGTCTCTCCCTGTTCTCTCTCTCTCTTGCTGTCTCTCTCTGGCTCTCCCTGCTCTCTCTCTCTCTTGCTCTCTCGCTCTCTTTCTCTCTCTCTCTCGGTCTCTCTTTCGCTGTATTTCTCCGGCTCTCACTCTCTGTTTTCACTGAGCACACAGTGGGGGTCTTTAAAATAAATGGATGGGAGCGATGTGGAGAAGCGGAAAAAAAAAAAGCGCGGGAATGTGCTGGGAATAACAAGAAAAAGAGGCAGGGGAAGAGAGAGAGAGAAAAAAACGACTGCCAAACAAGACAAACAATGTCGGGCCGGCTCGTGATCCATGGGGTGGAGCGGAGAGAGGGGGGAGGTGGGAAGGGAGGAGTGGGGTTGGGGAACGCGACGGGACAGAATGGGGCGGTGGTGTGTGAGGAAGGGAGCGCTGTGAGCAAGAAGACGGGACGGTGGTTGTTTTCGGGAGAAACGCGGGACGCTGGGGTGTGGAAAGACCCTGGATCAGTTCTTAAGGGAGGAAGAGGGCGGGAGGGAGGAGACAGAGAGAAGGAGCGATTAGCATGCGAGTGAAGTCCCCGTTATCCCCTCGTCCCTGTGTTGTAGTTACACAGCCTGAGACATCCGCACTGATTCAAACCACACACCCTCCTCTTCCTCTCTCTCTCTTTCTCTCTCTGTCTCTCTCTCTCCCTCTCTCTCTCTCTCACTCCCTTTCTCTCTCTCTATCGAACACACACACACACACACACACACACACAGACACACAAAGCGCGTACCTGGCGCAGTCTATGCTGTGGAAATGTGTCTCACAACGAAGTTGTCCTCCACGTGCTAGCAAACATCATTCCCACGCGGAGGTCACGACGAGAGTCACGGGATGACGAGAGAGAGGGCAATCGATGGACAGGCCGGGCGCCTCTGGGACAGAGTAGGCATGGTTGGGGAGCGACGTGTGAGGGTGAGGTGACCTAGTTAGCAGTGAGGGACAGGGAGAGTGGAGGAACGCCAGGGAGAAGCTTGGCAGACTCACACTCGGAGAACCAGTGCCGGGGCAGAGGCAGGGAGAGAGACAAACAGACACACATAGGGATGGAGAGAACAGGAGGACTGTGTGGGGGGAAAAAAGAGACATCCGTCCTGTCAGAGGGACAGGGACCGCTATCCTGTCGCAGGCATTGTGCACACACACGGTACATCCAGCCAGTGAAGCTATAGATATATAGATATAGCCACCACCAATTACTCCCGTCCTGTGACTCCCCTCCAGATGTCAAGGCGACGGCATGTTTTCTTTTGCGCTTTCTTGTAAAGAAATGCTTTGGACTTGTGCGGGGGAAGGTGAGGGAACACGTCACGGGAGACATGACGGGAGAGATGACGGGAGAGAACATATGTTGGGCTGAGGGGCAAAGTAGAGGACGCCGTGGAGTTTCCTTGCCACTGTGGGGAGTGAGCAGGGAGTGTGTGTGCGCGGCTGGCAGAATGCATCTAATCCGCACCGTTCCCAGATCCTGTTTTCTCCCTACCTGAGACCGAAACAAAGGCGCGGCGGCAAATGAGATTAGATGAATCTAAATCACCCCAACGCTGTTGTTGTTGTTTTTTTTCCTTTTCTTTAAATACAATTTTAAATGCGGCGTCAACGTCGTAAAAAAAAGCCTGAAACCACTTTGTTTTTAAGAGGGTTACGAGTAGGAGGATCTTAAGTCATTCCAGGTTTGGCACTTTACCTAAACTGTGTGCGCGTGCGTTTTATGCCGGCGCTGGTTCTTTGTCAGAAGATGAATAATTTAGCGTGCCTTCTTTGTCTCTCGCTGTGCAGGGAGTCTAAATGCATGCAAATGTAGAACCGTGTGAAAAGAGATTCACCTGGGGAGAGAAATAAACACACACACACACACACACACACACACACACACACACACACGCCAGCAGGAGAGAGCAGTGCATCTTAATCAGGTGCATCTTGGTTGTTTTGGAAGCCTTCTAAATATGGCTGCGGGTCTCCTGACACCGGTAAGTGTTCCTATCGCCCCCCCCCCCCCCCAGTCCCCCCAGTCCCCCACCATCCCCCACACCCCCCGAGACATCCTCTGCACACTACTCACCGGAGCTGCTTTAACTTCCCATATTCCTCCCCAAAGGCTGTTTCCATTTAGAGGTGATTGAAACGGTGTTACACACTCCATTGTGACTATATGCCCCGGGCGCCTCCCTTGAATCCATTCAAGATTATCTTTTATATTGACTTTCAGCTTGCCGCCTGATGGAGCCTCGTTTCTACGGCTGACTGTTCCGGGTCCGGGCCAGGCGGCACTATTAAGGGATGGGGATGCGAGCAGCAAAGTGACAATTAGCCCAAAACAAGGGGACCGAATTTGATTAGCATCTCAACAGGACCCGTGAATCGTGAACAGTCTCTCTCCAACTCTCTCTCTCTCTCTCTCTCTCGCTCTCTCTCTCTCTCTCTCTCTCTCTCACAGTCTATCTGTAGGTCTGTGTCTTTCTGTCTCTCTATTTGTATGTCTGTACCTGCCTGTCTACCTACCTTCCTACCTATTTACCACTCTCTCTCTCTCTCTCTCTCTCTCTCTCTCTCTCTGTCTCTCTCACTGTTTGTCTGTATATGCCCGTCTTCCTGCCTGCCTGTATACCTTTCTCGGTCTCTCTCCATCTCACCAGTGAAGTTTGATGTGGTGAGGCTTGTTCCGCCTCCCGAGAGAAGAACAGGAAGATGAAGGGTGATGGGAAGCTTCTCCGGGTTGGAGAGGAGGGGAGGGCCGAGCAGCCCAACTGAACCCAGGGCACGCAGGCTTTGTTTCAACACAACTGCACTCCCTTCGGCAAACTGTAGGTCCACTGCTGGGATGCCCGTGAGGCAGCAGAGACATGGAGGTTTGTCTATGCGTTTATGTGCTGTTCCATGGATACGTGTCGGTGTCGGGGAGCTAGGGGGTGAAGTGATGGGGTTTGTATTGTTTGGTTGACTTTTGTTTTCGGCATCTCTTTTTTATGAGGCTCACTCCTCGAAGGTGGTGAGACTGTCTAAACCTCGACAAATATCCTTGTTTATCTCACTAAACTACATTTTCTGAAGATATTTATTTGACGGTATCGTGTGTATGCATATCAGGGGAATTGTTTTGGTTTGATTTATGAGCAAAATAACACTGAGTCCTCCATCTAATCCCAAAACAAACAGGCACATCTCATCCAACGCCAAGCCCCACTCACCCACACATACAAAAACCCACATACCCATGTGTATGAAAATGCACACAAACACACACACACACGCACACACACGCACACACACACTGACAAACACTCTCTATTTTGATGATGCTCGAGCTGGCTTATGGAGATGGGAGGGAAGCAGCAGACATCAATCTGCTCCCCTCTGAATAATGTCCTAAACCACTAGCTCCTAATTACCACAAGGCACTGTAACAAGCTCTGCTTTTGTGAGGGACTGTGTGTGTGTGTGTGTGTGTGTGTGTGTGTGTGTTTGTGTGTGCGTGTGTGCGTGTGTGTGTGCGTGCGTGCGTGCGTGCGTGCGTGCATGCATGCGTGTGTGTTGGTTTTCTATGAATATGCTATGCATTTCTCTTGAAGTGCTCTTATGTGTGTGTGTGTGTGTGTGTGTCACATTGTGTGTGTGTATGTGTGTGTGTGTGTGTGTGTGTGTGTGTGTGTGTGTGCATGTGTGTGTATGTCCCCGCGCGGATCCACGTTCTCTAAACCACGCGCTCTTAATTACAGGCGTGTTAACAAGCGCGCTGCCCCTGCTGGCGAGCGAGGCGTCCCTGGACGGTCGTTTCCTCACGGGGAGCCAAACGCAAACCCGCCCCGGCTCGTGTTCGCCGACACCGGCGCCATTAGTCACATTTATTCAACGTGACACGGCGGCCTTTGCAGCGCCGGGCTGCGGCGGCCTTCGGACCCGGGGGTAATGAGTAATTCCGCTAATGACGACGGAGAGACAGCGGAAGAGCGGAGGGGCTAACGTGTCTAGCGGAGGCACCTCGAATCCCAAAGACGTAGCCGCTGTCGGAGCAGGGCACCCAACGCGTGTGACGAGCGTTCATTTCACGGCGCGCGCGCACTCCGCGTCAGTGCCGGGATTCGGCACCGAGGCGAGTGCCCGGGGATGAAGCCAGATCTAGGTCCTTATGTTTCTGCTGTCGGTGTGAAAGCCCATCCGGATGAGTTTCCCTTGGTACGCGGAGGACTTTGTCTCGTTCGGCTCTGGGAGCTCACATTCTGTTTCACTCCGTAAAACCGCCCGGCCTTGCAAGAGAGATCCCACTGAATCCGGAATCCTTAACTGGTCTAAGGGGCTGACGTGGAACAAGAAAGGCCAGCTGTCTGTCTGCAGGGTTCAAAAGATCCTGTCACCGACTGGTAAAGGGAGGCACACGAATTTTAACAAATGTCGATGCTTAGCAACGGCTACTGCTAATGTGTTTTGAAGATTTTAATTCAATTTCAAAGCATTTTTGGGGTTTGCAAGACTTTCGTAGTCAACATGAACTGGGGGACATTTTAGTTTCGATTCTTCTTCCGTATTCAAACAAAAAGCCGACATGTGAGGATGGACCAGATCACTGAGAGGGGGCTGTTGTAGGCGACAGTGTAAAGTAACGTTGAATATATTTTTTTAACTAAATGGCATTGGGCTGGAACCAAAACCCAACTGTCTTCAGACGTCAGCAGCGTAGGCCGCTCTCAAACGAGGCTACACTAAATGACCCTGAAAAGCCTTCCCTTAGCTGCGGGATAAAGGACACCGAGGCGGCGGGTATGGCACTCTTGACGGTTTTCATTTTCGCGTCTCTCGTGCGCGCCTGCACTGTTCCCCCGAGCTCCCCCCCTTGCCAAGGCCCTGAACAGTACGGCAGCTGGCATTTACCCTTGACAGAGACTAATGATCGGAGCGCGCGTGGCATTAAATCATTGGATTATCACGTTCACACTGTGACACTGCTGCTCGGCAAATACCTAGAAGAGGAACACTTAGGAGGCCAGCCAAACCTCCTGTGTCCAGACGCTCATTTCTCAGCCCCCCCCCTCCCCCCGCTGGCTTGACGGACACGGATCTGACACCTACCGCGTCTCTGCTACCAGGCTCTCCAGCGGTCCTCTGATGTGTGTGTGTGTGTGTGTGTGTGTGTGTGTGTGTGTGTGCGCGCGCGTG
>JAVQIZ010075771.1:0-12500 GCA_036023535.2 Galaxias brevipinnis
CCCCCCCCCCCCCCCCCCCCCCCCCCCCCCCCCCCCCCCCCCCCCCCCCCCCCCCGGCGGCTGTGACAATAGAAACAAGCGAGATGTCATGCTCAATTCCAGGACGTATAATCCCAATCCTAATCATGAGGATTTGAAAAAACCTCCTTGACTAAATTAATAGTGACGTTGATATGAGGGATTATAGCCGTGAATCAAATTATAGACCGTTTTAATAATACCAAAAACATACTTTTAAAGACCACCCCTGTTTTGGGAAAAAAACAAAAGGATCTAAATAAAATGTGTGTGAGCAAACAGAGCAAGGATCCGGAGGCCCCAGCGGACATCAGATTCCCAGGGCCATGGGCCCACCAGAGGCCTCCACCGATTACGCTCCGAGTGCAGAGGAATGCAGGGCCAAAGCCACACCACCGCCATGCTTAAGACCACAGCTACACGTGGATATTTTCATACGGAAAGAAGAGACTAGATAGTGCACACACACACCGCCCTGCTACATATTCAATTGTTCTCATATGGGGCCATGATGTATATTGTCGGTGTGGGACATTTTATGGCGTAGAGATTTTTCTCTCCACTTTCACCTAAACCTTTGCCGTATTGTAACAGGCGGCTTTCCAATCCAAATCGCTCACTGCTGCAAACAATTAAGACGACCCGAGCACCGCATAAACTGAGACAGTAGAAACAGAGAGAGAGAGAGAGAGAGAGACAGAGACAGAGAGAGAGAGAGACAGAGACAGAGACAGAGAGAGAGAGAGAGAGAGAGAGACAGAGAGAGAGAGAGAGAGAGAGAGAGAGACAGAGACAGAGAGAGAGAAAAGGTATCGAAGAACGAAGGAGAGAACGCTTGCATAAGACAGAAGGGAGAAGGAGTGATGGAGAAAAGGGAGAGGGGAACTTGTGCACAATTACAGTAGGGATTTATGGCCTGAGAAACAATTTATAAATCACAGCGCCTGGGCTAATGTGATCCAGACTGTTCCCCATGCAGCTGCAATTTTGGTCTGCGTGGAGCCGAATAATAAACCTGGCGGGAGGGGTTTTTGGGTGGTGTTGGGGCGGAGAGGGGCCGACACAGTGGGTGGGGGGATGGGGGGGGGGGGGGCTGCTGAGGAGAGGGCGAGGCTCTGGGACCTGACAAACTGGTGGAAGGTGTTCAGCTGGACAAAGAGACTGAGAGCAAAAAACTTTTCGCCGGTCCGGTGTGAGATTTTGCCGAGGTGCAAAACAGGATTGTTGATCTGGACGGAGAGTCGCTAATGGCTTCACATGGTGTTCACAAATACAGTATGAATTCTCGAATGCAAACATGATTCATAAGGGAATTGATACGAGAGGAAAGAAATTTATACGATGATAAAAGTGAGCAGGCTGTAAATGCTATAATAGTTATTAGTTAAATACTGTACATATATATATATATATATATATATATATATATATAGTATATATAGTTATATATAGTTATATATAGTTGACTGTGCATAAGCACAAAACCTTGCTGGTTTCCCACAACAGACCTGTCGCCCAATTAAAGTATAGACTATCGATCACAGTAGGCGAGTCACTCCCCATCCATATAAGTAGAGGAAATGCATGATTAAATACAATCATATGAAATCCAGAGGAGTGCAGATTATGCATTGTAGCAAAGGGGCATCGGATTTGCTGAGAGAAGCCAGGGCTTTGGAGCCCACTCAGCCAACTGGCCCTGAACCTTAACCTCTCACCCCTCACCCCAGGGGCCAAACAAAGCTTTGAGTGACATCTGAAACTAGAGAGCCTGTGTGGGGAGAGTGTCTGGATAGGGTTTAACTGACCTATTCACTCCGCTGATAAGATTTAGGGTTTTACGCCAAATCTCAAAACGTGGACATGTCGCACACACAGCTCTATAAATAAATAAAAACTCACGGAAAGCTCCCAAGGAGGGCAAACTACTCTGGGGTCAACGTCTTTATCTTATTTCATCTTGTTTGTTTGTTGCCAGTATATCTATATGGGCTGAGGTAAACATAAATGCTCCTTAACAAACAAACTTTATTCTCCTGACGTCAAGACAAGCTTGGCAGAGCTCACATTAGCAACGTCGAGAGAGAGAGAGAGGGCTCTTCATTGGCTGTCAAAACATTCGACAAAATTGTTGAACAAATTGGCAGATATTTAAACACTGAAAATGAAGCTGATCATTTGCCGGTTTATAAAAAGAAGGGAATAAAATGTTGTGCATTATCCCTACTCCCAATTTCAGAGTGATTGATCTGGAAAACAGGCGCTGAACATTAGCATATTGTAAACAAAAACACAGGGGGAAAAAGTTGATGGCAAAATGTGAGTGGAATACGAGCGTGGGTCAAACAGAACGCTGAAAGCCACTGTAGTATTTAAATCAGCCGAGGAGGTAGGAAGACCGGGCAGGGCATTCTGCAGCTCAGCTGTGAGGCTCTAAGCCGCTGCCCTAGGGCCTTTGTCTTGCCTTTCAGGGCAAGTCTGAGGTAGTCAAAGACCCTATTCATGACCAGCGCTCCCCCTGCCAACACACCCATACAGCCTCAGTCAAGTCAGCCGAGAGCTATAGAGCCTTTCCCATTTCACACGAGAATCAGACCTGCCCCTAAAGCCTGCTTCAGGGATTTCCAATAGGCAGCCTTTCCAGTCCATGTTAGGAAAAAATCGAACAAAAGGGGCTCCTTGGCCTACTGCACTTCGTATAGACCCAGGGCTGATTAGAGGTTTTCTCTTTTTTTTTCTTCTTTTTTTTTCTTCTAATGTAGCAAGTCTGAATTTCACTTCCACTAAGTCATCCACGTTTGAGGGGATTTTGTATCTAACCATGTAAATGAGTGGGGGATTATGTCAGGGCCAGGGGCAGAGTTGGCATTCGTCCTGTTTATAGGTAAGGTATGAAGATTCACAGTATTCTGACGGACAAATAAGGACTTTCTTAAACGCGTGAACGCGGGCACACTCCTACTGTACAGCATTAAAAAATATGTCTTAAACGATAGGGTTAGGGTTGGAAAAAGGAAATCAATAGAAGTAGAAATCAATAATAAAAATTCCTGGAAAAAAAAAAAATCTATATTCTAATATTGAGACGAGGTCACCAAAAATAGAATAATTTTCGAACAAAACTTTTAACCACCCAAAAATATTTAGTTGGGCCCAAAGCGTTTAGCAAATGAGATAATAATCAAATAAACCAAAAAGCTCCGTCGTCCCTGCCATGAACCGAAGCCACACAGAGGGAGAATCCCAAACACACCACTGGAGGTTATCAGGTCATACTACCACTCCTCACCTCACAACTCCTGTCTCAACGCAAACGCTAACAGGAAGTATCGAATACATGATACCAAACGATGGGGACGTATCACAAAGTCAAGTCGCTTTGACCCCTTCTTCTCTTTTGGACTAACTGGTTCCACAAGTCTAGGTGGGGAAAAAAAGAGCGCACACATTTTCAGATGACTGGTGCCTTTGCTCTCTGCCGTGTTAATCTGATGTGACGCTTTGCTGAACATTGTGACTTCTTAACAAGCACAATTGGTTTAGTGGGGGGGTTACTGGAGGTAGCAAGAGGGCAAGCAGAGGCTATACGT
Source organism: Galaxias brevipinnis (assembly GCA_036023535.2). NCBI lineage: Eukaryota > Metazoa > Chordata > Actinopteri > Galaxiiformes > Galaxiidae > Galaxias > Galaxias brevipinnis. The sequence continues at coordinate 3,609 of JAVQIZ010075771.1, forward strand.
CCAAGACAACGTTAGGACACCAGCGACTGCTACAGAAAACGCGCCGAACGATAATGAATCGTATTGATTTCCTTTCGGAAAAGAGAGCTCCTGCTCTTCCTCTAAATCGATGCAAATAATTTCTACTTTTATCACACACAGCATTTTGTTCACAAATGCTAGAACATATTTACACCACTTCCTTTATGGGGATGTTACACTAAATAGTCCTACACAGTTAGCCAAGGTGGCTGACAGTTTAGTAAGCGTGCCAAGGAATACCAGGTCAATATGATATATGATATGATATGAAATATGATATGTGAAATACAATTTGATATGATATATGATATATGATATGATATGATATATGATTTGATATATGATTTGATATGATATGAATCTTGGCACAGTGTTTATTTTAACATATATAATGCATCCCTTATTTTAGGTCCTTCTAAACCTCTCTCTGCCATCTGAATTAAGTAAAACACATGTAAAACCAATATGTAAATATAAAAAAAATAACACCGAGTTAGCAGGTAAGACAGGCAGCACCGCCGTAGCCATGGCGTCCTATCTTTAAGCTGGAGGGAACCGTATATGTACCCACACGGAGTCCTATCTTTAAGTGAAACAGGGCATCTCTCTGAAGGGGACCGAATGTTCGGTGGGGATCGCTCACGTGTCCGTGTGAGGTGTGACACCATGTGGCGTACGTCAGAGGTCTATCACGCTCTATGCAGTCTGTACAAAGGGGGGGGGGGGGGGGGGGGGCCGGACGATCCGTCCAACTGGTGGTGTCCCAAGACCTTTCCTGTCAGGGAGGAGGGGGGGGTATGCAAGGAGGGAGGGGGGGATACCTGCAGGTGCACCCCGTGGGCCCCCAGCGCCATGCTCGGCCAGCGGCCCTTCAGCCAGCCCTGCAGAGGACGGAGTGGCCACAGCAGTGTTACAGGGATTCGCTCCGCTGCCAGCGGGCCGCGGCTGATTTACAGCCTCACACAGGAAGAGCAGCTGCTCCCCCTGCTTCGTCGTGAACCAAACCTCACCCTGGACCGACACCCAGCCCCAGCTTTATTTAGGAGGGGTCGGACAGATCTTCCCAAAGCCCAACTGCTGCATGATGGTGAAACTGGGATAGCCGTAAAATCACACACACACACACACACGCACACACACGCACACACGCACACACACACACACACACACGTGCGTGCAGCAGACACATACGCAGCAGTTTAGTGTGGATCCTGCTCGTTAAGGTTACGCGGAAAAGTCCCGTCACGGTCTTTCTGTGAACTAAAGGGAGGCCTGATAAAAATCGGAGAGCGACGGGGAATCTGGACGTCAGGATCGGATGCGGGCCCCCGCCCTGCTGCTCCCTGATTGGCCTGCGCGGGAACAGCAGCAGGGCATGCAGGTCCTCCGATGCGGAGCAGTAGCCGGGGCCTGCTCTGTGACTGGGGGGGTGGGCGTCCTCCGATAAGGGCGAGAGCCCGGAGGCCGCTGGAAGCCGTCTTGAGCGCAGGCTAACAGGTCCTAGGAATACCCCGTATCAGCCCCCGTTTATGCTCCCACCATCACATCTCATCAGCCATCACTCCTCTCTCTCTTTCTCTCTCTCTCTCTCCCTCCCTCTCTCACTCTCTCTCTCTCTCTCTCTCACTCCCTCTCTCTCTCTGTCCCTCTCTCTCTCTCTCTCTCTCTCTCTCTCTCACTCCCTCTCTCCCTCTCCATCTCCCTCTCATGCTGCCTTCACCGCTTAAACTGAAAACATCTGTCTGGAATACCAGACCGATGAAACTCCATTTAAAGTGTTTGAATGTGTGTGTTTGTGTGTGTGTGTGTGTGTGTGTGTGTGTCGTCTTCCCGTCGTACAGCCAGGTTTTATTAGCGTGGAGTGGGGAGTTTAGCATGCGCTTAAAGAGAAGCAACATGGTTCTTTATGTGGAACCAATGAGTCTGGCCTGGGGAGCGGGCGAGAGGTGCCACACGAGAGGTGTGAGGTGGCCCTGTCCCCTGAGGAGGGCCCTGGGGCTGCTGGACTGTCACTGTGCTAACGTCCACCATCAGTCAACCTCCAGCTGATGGCCTAGGAGGGAGATAGATTACCCAGCCCTCCACCCCGTTTAAAAAACCAGGGGCCAGCCCCTGTCCCCGTTTCGAGGAGTCTCGGAGCCTCAGCCATAATACCAGAATGCACACATTAGCAAGCTGGTATTCACATGATATATGATCCGCACGGCCTCCACCCACCCCACCCCTCACCCCCACCCTCGACCACCACTGGCCTCAAACCTGGCCCCCTCATAACTTATGTTTTACAGCTGTGAGTTTTATTTTTTGATAATTAACGGCCCCTAGCTCGGGGAGGGGTGGGAGTGGGGGGGGGTTAGTATTAAAGTCGTGGCCTAGTCAATAGCTCCGGGGGTAAGCCGAGGCGTGCATCTCCGAGACATCAGGAGGAGCATTGCTGCTACCTTAGCTCATCTAACTAGCTGAGCCCCATGACGGCCCGTCCCAGGGAACAGCGGAGAACAGCAGCTCCGCAGGTCGGATTAGAAAAGCACACAAATAGTGCAGAACCTTTGTTGAGTGAAGCCCTTTCTGCGCCGGAGACGGCGTGGACATGGCTGGTTTCGCTTGACAGCGCGTCTATCCGTAGTAAAAGAGAGCTGGGGGTGTATTCGGTTGACGTCCAGATGTGTGGGGTGCCAGGCGGGCTTACGTCTGACCACCCACGCCGCCAACGGGGCGCTGTTGACAAAGCTTGGTAAACACACCCGATACGGGCCGCGTACAAAGAGGCCAGTGGACGTATTCAAAATGTGTTGCATCCCGACCAGGCGGAAAAGACCGATCAGCTCCATAATGCTGTTGAGGCCCGTTAGAAATACTTCCAAGCTTGGCTAAAATGTCTCACAAGTCCAACCCAAATTCCCTCCCCAAAAAAGTGAACATGCTGTATTCCACACTCACTTCCAGAAGCACCGGCCAAAACTGTAGGGGAAAAAAAATTATAAAAAAAAAAAAACACACACACACACACATACACATATATCTGGGATAAATAAATTGATAAAAACACATTTGCACACATATTCATCTTCAAAGGGATTCATTGATGTCACAGAACGTAGGGAGTCTTGCGCGGGAGAGGAGGGGGGGGGGGGTGGTTATCTTTCCCTCAAAGGGGGCTGAGATGCTCCTGATGGGCCCAGCTCTTGAGAAGCCAGAGAGTGCTATAAACAGAATTTCTAATGGCAGGCGGGAGGGAAGGGAAGGGGGCTAGGGCTAGGGGTAGCTGGTGAGCTAGGAAGCCAGGGGTGGCGCGAGGAATTGACGCCAGCTCCGGCGTTCCGCAGAGACCAGAGAGGGAGGAATAGAGACTGGCACTATTTCACTCACGGCTAGGCGAGGGCCCGGTTGGAGCCGAGTAGTGAAGGCAAAGAGGAAATGCAAACATTCAAATACTGGTCGTACAGCACGGGAATAAAACCAACTTTGGAGAGGAAAACCACCTTTAACAGCACCCCCGAAAAGGATATTTAAAAACTAGAGGGGCTTTGTACTTTTGCATGGATATTGTTTACTTTACATAACTTTGAATTTTATTGAGTGTAAACACCTATCATCACAAAATACCGGTGCTGCAAACAAAACTGATCATTTACTCACTCATCTCTTAAAAGCATCACTGGTACTTAAAATATATATTTTTACGTCATTATCTTTACCCCAGTACTCCTAATTTTACCATGACCCTATAAATGAATGAATCACATGGGGCTTAATGTAAACAACACACACTCATGGCCTCAGTACCGCATACACTCTTTTTTTCCCCTTTTTTTCTTCTTTAATACTGCCACCAAATAGTTGTAGATTTGTTTGCCTTTGAAGAAAAAATCCTCCTGAAAACATAAACCTAGTCAAAAATGCTAGCTCTGTTTACACTGCGCTCAGTTGAAAAAATATTTGCCAGCTAACATTTAGATTGCTGTCGCTATTGCATACAGCAGTAGGGGTTGTCAGAGTGTGTGAGTCTTGTACACTGATTCTACACACAAACCCTCACCTGAAATCCACTCCCCCTTGCTCAAATATACACCCACACACACACCCACACACACACACGCACACACACACACACACTCACACACACACACACACACACACACACACACACACACACACACACACACAGAAGAGTGGGAAAAACTTGCAATTAACACACACACACATACACACACATACTATAGACACATGAGTAGACAAAGAAATTACATGGGCATACCCACCAAGTTGACTGCACACACACCAACACACATACAAACACACACAAACAGACAGGCGTACACACACATACATAGGGCAGGTGACTAGAGGTAAAGATTTGAGCAGCCACGCAAACCCTGTTTGCTTATAGAAGGAGAGGCCATCTTACTCAACAGGACAATGCCACTGTTGACTTTTCTTTGTTCGCCACACTACACACCAAACACAAAAAAAAAAACACAAGAAAAGATTTCAGAGAGGCATGCTATTGTAGTAGGCAACGTGTTGAGGCCCATAAACTGGGCATTCACGCCACAGTCTCTGAGATTCTGTTTGTTTGACATTAAGAGCTCCCCGTTGGCTACTTGATTAAGGTTTATTTGAGTGACTGGCCTCTCCGTCTCTCACCTACCTGACACCTCTCTCACACACACAAGAGACATTTCTTTCTTTACTGGCGATGAACTAGAAAATAGACGATGATGTGGAGGGGGGGGGGGCAGTACACAGTGTGAGCCTAATTTAAGCTGTGTGCCACCACCTTTAAATAACTATCCCAGTGTGGAGACAAAGAGACCAGGATCGCATCAATAAACAACAGACCTTAAAGCAATAACATCTGACAATCTTTTTCCCAAAAGAAAAAAAAGAAGAAGCCTTCCTTGGCCCTCCAACCCCTGACAACAGCCTGGTAAAACATCTTTCCAAACCTCTTCCTCAACTCTCGGCGGATTACAGCGGAATTTCAACTCAGAACAGGCTTTAAATCAGTTATGCTCGAACCCTCTGGGGGTCTTTGGCTGAGCTTGTGTAAACCTATCTCATCACCCTGCTTATGATAGGGGTTGCCACATTCACATGTATTCCAGCTCTGCCTCGGCATCAACAGGAGGAAGATTGTGCCAGAGAAAAAAAAAATGTGTTGCACGGAAGTCCATTGTGTCTACAAAAGCAAGTAGGCTATATACTTATAAAATTAAAATAAAAGGTTCATGTCAAAGCTCAGCAAAGTAAAAGTTGAGTTTTTGTATAGGCTCGATCATTCTTCAAAATTTGAGATCCCAGTCCAGGGTTGTGAACAGGCTCAATAGACAGAACTATATCAAGGACCCGAGGATCGATTTAATTTCATCACAACTGAGAAAAACTACTAAGCAGTCTATTAACACTTATTACCCCACATACACACACGCTCTCTCGCTCTCGCTCTCTCTCTCTCGCTCTCTCTCTCTCTTTCTCTCTCGCACTCTCTCTCTCTCTTTAACTGGATGGATAGCTAAGGAGCGACACACCCACTAATCTTTTCAGAGCCGAGTTGCAAAAATATTTACATTACAAAAGCACAAAAAACTGGTTCCCTGCTGGAATAAAAATAAAAAAACGGATGAAGTTCTACAGCTGGGGGGCAATTAAGAATTCTATTAGAGAATGCAAACTTTTACGTAATTTACAGCGGAGCAACCACAGTCACACAACTCCCTCTCCCGAATTCAAGCAGCCTTTCTCAATAGCACTCATTCACTGCTACAAGCCCAGAGAAACATGTGGATCTTAGGGCCAAAGACATAGGATCACACATGCACCCATACAGTTCAGCACTTGACATCCAGCCAAACAATTAGGAGACCTTGCACATATTCAACGCTAGTAGTGTTCAGAGTAAATTTCCCCGTATAGCTCGTTAGCTAAACTCACCCGATGACCCAATGTTTGTGCAGGATAATGGCAAGTTTACCTTCACAAATACAGCTGCATCTGCACAAATCTAACCGTTCTGAAGCATTAGCATACTTGGCTCCGAAGGTAATAACTCAACATCTGATTATTCAGATTCAACATACAACACGTTGCAATGTGTGAGCATTAAGACAAAACCAGCAGTTATTCATTCCTAAGACCAGCTCTTTACAAAAGAATGGCTGCATGCTTTCTAACGTGAACACTGACAGTGCAGCTATCCCCAGGCCAATATGTCACAGGCCAGATTGATTGCAATGTTTATAATAAATGAAGACTAATCTTTTTAAAATGTGAAGGGTTAATGTGTTACGTTGTTGGAAGCAACAATTATCGATAACCAAATGTGAAAAACAACTAGCTTTCAGTTAAAACGTTTTTTTTTTGGTTTTTCTGGATAACATTTGCAATCATGTGGTTGCATGTGTTATTTGTTACAGAGAGTTAGGTAATGGGAAAAGTCAGAACCAATGGTTGTAAAGAAAAACAAAATTAGAAATATCTGTTGTGTAACTGTTCTAACTGGTCCTATAATACGAGTGACTATATGAAAATATGCTTCGATGTGTAGAGCTAATACAAACATAAATGAAACGGGCAAATTCTTTTTTAAGTGAATTGACACCCCATCTTACACTTGTGTGGTAAAAAAAAGTTCTCCCCCAAATATATGACATATAAAACGCTTACAGAAGATTGTATGTAGTAAATAGTGTTGAGGAGAGAGTGCACAGCCATTTAGTTAATGAGCCCCGATGGAGACCTCCAATGAAGCCATCAGGCGCCTGCTCAGAATAACAATGGTCAACTAACGCCTTTCTAATTGAATGGATGGTAAAGGGAGGGGGGGGGGGGTGGAGAGAGAGAGAGAGAGAGAGAGAGAGAGGGTTTGGAACAGTGAAAAGGAGACACAAAAAAAGAGGTGGGGGGTATTGCTTTTCAGTCAAATGCTTGGCTGGTCCTTACGAATTGGTGTGTGTGTGTGTGTGTGTGTGTGTGTGTGTGTGTGGGTGATGAGACAAAAATTGGGACATGTTCTCACCAACAATACTCTGATGGAGGTTATGTTGCTCACATTGCTGCTTAGTATATTAATGTGTCATACTTTTTCAAAAACAAAACTGTGCAACAAAGTGCCAAAATAGATTCGGAGAGGAGATATCCTGGGAGTAACTAGAGCAATAATCTTCATCAAATCTAAGAAAAAAATGTATACTGAACACTGAATACTTTTAGTAATCTATAGAAAAAACACAAATATACGCAATTTCAATATGTATCCTGACAAAATAAATAAATATATATATTGGCTATTAAAAGATAACTCGAAACAACAGTATAACATAGTTATGTTGATTTACAATTAAACATGAAAAAAGGCTCTACCATAAATTATCAAAATCTGAACACAGGCAAGTCTACGATGGTATTAGTCCCATGCACAGGCATTGCAATTCAAAATATTATTAAATCTGTAGATGCAGCCCCTTAAATATCTTGACAGTGTGAGACATATGACCTTTAATCTGCAAGTAGATAAATGTATAATATGTGATTACTACAAATTACACTTTTGCAAAGGTTTAACTTGCAAACTTGTAAAGGAATCTTTAACACTAATCTAAAACACATAATGCATTTACATGCTGACATCAGAATCCTAAAGGCCTCTAATGAAAACAAACTAAACATACCGCTTCCGTTTTGAATGAACAAAACAATTATGTAGTGACCAATGCACTTCACAAACAACAAAAAATTACGTAAGATGTATCCAATGCCAACGTCCAAGCAGATCTCAGTTACATAAACTATACTAAATATTTTTGTAAAATACCACTGACAGAAATAGAGAATCCCAATAGAACAAAGAAGTTCGTACTCTTTAAGAGGCCACTGGAGGGAATATGGCGGTCTGATACTGTACACAAGAAACTTTTAACGCATGCCTGCAACTTTCAAAAGCGATGTGTAGCGCTTATGGCAACATTGAAACATCATGGATAAAGGACTGTGTTGTGGTCACTCACCGTTCTTGCGCTAGGGGACAGGGCACCATTGGATAGGTATGGATTAGAAAGATCTGGGATCATAAGAAATGGGTAGCCAGGGTAATGAGGACTTTTGAAAAAGCCACCATCTTGCTGCCTTCTTAGTGCTATGGGGACAAGAACATTGGAGTTAATAATATAAAAATACAAATAGATGCGACATTTGCACGAGTGCAGTTTATTGTACAAGTGGTGTTTTTTTGTTTTGTTTTTTACCTTCACTGAAGTATTCTCTGGTTTTCTCGTAACTTTCTAAGTCGGGTCTTGGCAGGGGACGCCTCTCTGCTTGCTGAGAATAAAGGGGAAAAGGAAACTATTAAACTATACCAACAAGCAAGGTATATGCAGCACGAATAACATAACCTGTGCGTAAATTACCTCCGAATCGGAGGAGCTGCTGTTGTTTTCCGACTCATTTACTAAAGAAGATTTTACATCATCCAGGTCCCTTTCTGCAGACACATTTTCAGATATTTTTTCCTCTGGTTCCCCTTCGTCTTTGAATGAAATCATTTCATCATTCGCCCCCAAATCATCACCACCGCCTCCGTTCAGTTGTGGCATATTTACGATCAAAATGTTTCAGTGCAAATAAAATAATATGCAATCAAACACAATTGTCTTTGTTCGGGAGGAAACGTCCCGATACCTCTAGAAAATAAAGGCAAAAATGTCCAACAAATTCAAATTTCCATTTCGATGTTGAGAGTAATTTCCAACTTTTCCATGACGATGAGTGTTTCAATAATCCATGTAAATGTACGCTATCACATTCAGCCAGAGTTGTCAATAGCCGGATGGAGCAACTTCACAAAGTTTCTCCCCTCTTCGGTGCTCTCTTAAC